>KI911114.1:2143716-2205410 GCA_000482085.2 Cladonia metacorallifera KoLRI002260 | reverse complement strand
CCTCCCACCAACCTCCCCCCCATTCCTCACCCTCTCCCTCTCCAACTCCCCCTTCAACCGCCTATTCTCCTCCGCCCCCTCCTCCAACCTCCTCCTCGCTCCACTCCTATCCAACAACCTCGCTTCCCGTTCGGCTTTCAATCGCCTTTCCAATTCTCGCAAGCGGTGGATCCAGCGCTGTTGCGTGGGTTCCAAGGCTTGTGATTGTGATTGTGAGGATATTTGTTGTTGTTGATTGTTAGAATTTGAGATGGGGAGGTTGAGATTGAGATTGTTATCGGTGTCGGGGTGGTGGTGGTGAGAGCCTTGGCGGGAGGAGGAGGTGCGGCGGGAGGGAGAGATGGTGGTGGGGTCCATGGCGTGGTGGAGGTGTTCGACTGCGGAGGAGGAGTGATGGCGGGCGAGGGAGGGGGCGGGGGCGGAGGGGTCGGAGGAAGAGTTGTGGCGGTGGGAGGAGGCTCGAGATGCGTTGCGCGTGTGCATTTCTTGTTTTTGGAGGGTGGCGAGTTCGGATTTTAAGAGGCGGTTTTCGCCGCGGAGTTTGGCGATTTCGGGAGCGGCGGTGAAGGTGCCGGAGATGCGGTGGGATTGGACGGTTGATTCGAGACGGTCGAGTTTCTTGATGCGGGCGTCGAGAGTGTGTTCGAGGGATTGGTATTCGGTCCAGAGCTCACGTTCGATGGACCGGATGCGGGCTTGGAAGCCGATAACTGTGCCTTCGACGTATTTGACGGCATTGAGGATATTGCGGCTGAAGGCAGGGAGCATGGAGGAGTTTGCGAGGACTTCGAGGGTGGGAAGGTGGTTATTTACAAGGGAATTTTGGTGCTGCCAGTCTTGGCCGCAGATGGAGGAGATGCGAGACCAGAGGGTGAGGAGGAGATTATTGCGTTCGGACAGCTGGTCTCTAAATTGAGACTCTTGGGTTGAGAGCTTCTTGCGGGTGGTTTGGTGAGAGGCCTCAAGTTCGGAGATGCGCGTGTCTTTCTGGGAGACGGTGCGGCTGGTATGTTGATGGGATTTCTGCCACTGCTCGTGTTGAGCTTTGTCAGCTCGGCGGCCTTGACGCTCGCGTTCAAGGAGCTCAGAGAGCTTCTTAGATTCCAGACCGTGACTTTCTAATAGCGCGTCACGGTTTTTGAGAAGGCGGTCTTTCTCGGAAAGATTGTGATAAGCCGTTTCCAATTCGGCTGAGGTGCTTTCGAGGTCCCTCCGTATCCTAGTGATGATAGTGATGAAGCTTGATCTCGTGCCATTTGGATCACCGAGAGCTTCACGAAGGTTATTCTCGAGCTCTGTCAGACGCTCTTTAAAGGATGTAGCTTCAATCTCGCAGGACTGCAAGTTCTTCTTAAGTTTCCTCGATTCGTCCTTAGCAGCTGATGCTTCGCGGTTGAGATCATTCATCATTTTCTGAACCTCTTGCTTCTCCTTGCTGCCAATGACTTCTCGTTGATGTCGCTCCTCAGCAAGCCTCGCTTCTAGGTCCTTGGCACGCTCCTTCTCACTTGAGAGGCTGGCCTTCAGGTTGTCTGTGACATTTTCAAGGTCACCAATCTTAATCTTGTCGCCATCCTGCTCTTCTCGGAGGAACGCAATCTCGCTCTGAGCGGACTCTAGCTGGACGTTCAGCTTGGTATTCTTGTCCTTCTCTTCTCGCAAGTCCTTATCCATAGCATCTGCCTCTTGACTCAACTCCTCGAGCTCAAGCTGAAGCTCCCTAGCCCGCTTATTCTTGATCTCAATCTCCTCCTCAACCCGCAGTATGCTTTCGCTCAACGTCCGAACTTCCTTCCGAAGTGCTTCAGAGTCTTCGATATGATTTGAGAGCTCGTTGTGCATTCGTTGGAGCTCTTGGTTCTTTTGATCAACTTCCTCTTCCAGAGCACCAATCCGCTCGTTGCCTTCTGCTTTCAGATCCTGCAGTTCTGCCTCCATCTCTTCTTGTCCTCTAAGCGCCTCGTCTCGTTCGTATTGCATTGTCTTGAGGTCCTCAGTAGCCAAGCCAACGTCATTATCGTACAATTGCTTCAACTCTTCATGTTCGATTTTGACGGCATCAAGCTGCTCGAGCTCGTCCAGCAATTCTTCGAGTTTTCGGGTTAGGTCGTGAACTTCAAGCTTCAATCCTGCGTTTTGATCTCGCAGTTGCCCGTTCTTTAGTTCATAGGCATCACGCTCATTGTCGCTCATCTGGGTGGCTCGAGTTTGGTCACTGCCACGGGAGGCCGGACGACCAACAGCTCGAGATGCCGATCGTTCAAAGATGCTATCCCCAGCTACTGAGCGAGTGCCATGGCGTGCACCGAGCTTCAGGTCTTCAATCTCCTGGTAGAGGCGTTCTTTCTCTCTATTCCGAGACGTAAGCATTGACGTCTGTGCGCCAACTTCACGGCGGAGCTCAGCATTCTCGTGTCGCAACTGTTCGACAAGAGTGACGCTGCTTTGACTGTAGGCTCCATTTCGATCAGCCTCGCGGTCAGAGACGCTATTATAAGATACCGTAGACGATAATTTCTGTCGTCGATTGACGTGGTAGACATTGGCCGCATGGTTGTTAGTCGTTGTTGAGGAGGCGTCACTCTTTAGCCGTAGAATCTCATCTCGAAGTCTTCTGTTGTCCTCGTCTGCTTGCTCTCGACGCGCTGTTTCGGCATCGAGCAGATCTTTCCACATGTCTACCTCCTCGCGAATGCCAATATCTACGTTTCCATTGGACTCCCCAACTCGTTTCAACAGCTCAGCAAGCCTCTTCTTCTCTTTTTCTTGGGCAAAGCTTTCGTGACGCATCTTCTCTATTTCTGTTTCGTAAGTCATAACTCGTTCTCTAAAGTATGTTAATTCATTCTCCATGAACTGAAATTCCTCAGGGTCAGGTCCACTGTCATTCTTTTCAGGGATTGGCATCTCTGCTCTTTTCGCAAGCTCCTCCGTCTTTTCCTTCAGCTTTCGCTCCAAGTCCCTGTTCGTACGCTTGAGTTCCCGCATCTCCTTCGCGGACTTGAATTTGGAGGTCCTGAGATCCACGTTCTCTGATATCATAGCCTTGATACCTTCATCCGATCTTCTGCTGAGAGCATCATCAAGAAAGCTGATTTTCAGCTTTAGATCCCAATTTTCCTTCATCAAACGATCGATGGTGCTACTTTGCTCTTTGAGGGTAAGACTCTTGCCGTTGCGACCGACTGATGGAGTGGGCGCACTATTTCGCTTCTCCGGCGACACATCACGGTTTCTGTCTCTGAATTCGCGTGCCATTGTAGCCGGTACCTCGATATCTCGGACGTGTTGTGCTACCACACTGTCTGTGGGCGTATCCAATCTTCCTCTTAAAGGTCTTGGAGTCTCCGGAACATCCATATTATCTTCTTTTATAGTGTCGTCTTCTTCATCTAGTGTATCCAATCCTTCCATAGCCCTTAGCTTATCGTCACGATCGCTTAGCTCTGAGATACCAGAAGCCATGCTTCCAAGGCTGATTGATCTGGCGAAGTCGCCAGGCCTGCTGATGAGAGATTCTTTTTGCGGCACGGCGCCTCCAGATTGTAATGCGTAATCCGCCCCCAAAGTCACATCACTTCTTCCTTCCGTAGATGTTGTAGTGAACGAGGAATAAGATGATCTCTGGCTGGCCATGCGGCTGCTTAGAAACTTTGGTCTTTTGCTGGACCGTAAAGAGTCCGAACCAGAAAGTCCCCCAGGCATATTTTCAGGAGGATCTTGTGAGTCTCGAGGTTTCGTAGGGGTAGGTGAGCTCGTTCGGGATGATGAAGCAGAGGCCGTAGGGGGCTTTCGAGGAGTAGCTTCGTCACCCTTTTCGCTTGTCTCGTCCAGTAGTATGCCCCCTTTGCTATCATCTGCTGTCTCATAACCACCGTCCATTGAGGCCATAGACACTGCGCGAGAGACGGTACGAGCTGCTGCCGCCGCAGTTGGAGAAGATGACATGGTCTCTAGCGAAGACGTATTTTGGTGTCCTTGATCGATGGTCGTGTAGGGAGTGGGTGAACCTCTTGACGGCAACTCGCTGCGCCCAGGGGCTGGAGTCTGGTACATCTCTGGAGGCGTACTTGGAGAATGTGGCCTTGTATGATCATCTGCATCTGTCTCAGCTGGGACAACCGTCGTCTGAGAAGGTGTATCCGTGGTCGTTTCAGCGTGCGCATTGGGGTGTACAAATGAGTCTTCTGTTCGTGTACGAGCAACTGGGGAAATCTCGGGCAAAAAGGTCGAGTCCACATCGTCAAGCCTTCTCCGCATCTCCCTTTCCTGCAAGAATGTATCCCCATCCCCAGCTACTGGACTCCTTCCTGCTTCGTTGAAGCTGTCATCGCCTGGTTGTGACTCCATGACGGGATCTGCAGGTGAATGGTAGGGTGCGCTGTACTCGTCAAAGTCCTCATCATCAAAAGAGGTCTTTATGGGGGATAGGTCCTCGTCTGTATCGAATCCGCCAGGGACCCTTGACGATTGCCGCGCCACAGTGGGTCTGGAGGGTGTAGCCATGAAGTGAAATTGGTGTTACCGTCTGGGTGACGAGCCTAATGGCTACGGTTGGGCGCAAGTCTCCAAGGCGACGGCAAACAGCAAAGTGGTTGGAGCGTACTGATAGACATGTTGTTTGTGTGTTTACATCAGCGACGCAGCGTGGGGTTCCGTGTTGAAGTTGGGGAGTTCTTCGCGTCGACGATCGCGTGGAGTTGACGTTTTCGAAAAAGGGGCTAGCTCACATGCAATGCACCATGATGTACATCAGCCACTTCCAAGACACAGAATAGTAGCTTCAGACATGGAGAGCTTGCAAATAGATGATTCAAGGCATTGTATGGAATTGATTGAGCTCTGGTCTATGTACTTAGCAGATACCGGGCAGTATCTACAATCCACTCCCACCAGTCTTAGGTTTTGCAGGCTTGGCAGGATATCTTGTCAGAAAGACATTCTTATACATGCCATTCCCTCCCCGTTGCGGCCAACGCCCCATGTCAATCTCCCATCGCTCAATCTCTTTGTATCCATGCCTTATGTACAGCCCATAACCTTGTTCCGTGGCGATTATAAAACTGGGCACTTGCATTTCCTCAAGCTTGTCTGGCCCCCATTTCATTAACATTGATCCAATCCCTCGCCTTTGATACTTGGGTAAGGTGTTGAGAGAGCTCAATTCTAGAATTAGAAAATTAGCGCATGGGCTCAGGAGTCGAAGGACAATGACATAACAATACATACCCCACCACCTCGTATGTCCCATGATCCTACGCTTGGAGTCTTGTTCTTTGCAGATGCATTCCGATATGATGTCTTGCCTCGCTTCAGGGCGTGATTTCAATGACTTCAAGGCCTCTTCTCTTTCACGATCCCAGTCCTCATCGGTCATGGACTGTGTATATGCCCAGAAGGCGCAGGCAGCCATCTCTCCAGTATTTGGGTCGACAACTTTGAGAGCGTACTGGTCAGGGCCGTCCACAGCTTTGATCCCCCTCTCTTTCATCATATCCAAGCTCGACTGCGCCATACCATTCGGGTATGCTAACCTTCTGAAAGGATTGTTGGCATAGCTGGCGACAACCAGCCGGACCACTTCATCAACGTCTTCCTTGACGAGTGGTAGAAGTTCTAGAGTCATTGCAATTATGTAGAGATATGAGAGCTGGATAGCTGCACGAGGATAACAGGCGCTGGTTGGACACTGCTTTGTGTTAGTGGACGCATTTCTTACGTGATGATGATGCCTTTGCGAAGCAGGCAGCAAGTATGCAAAACAGTCTAGCGCATGTGGAAGCGAAGTGACAAGGCATCAACAAGTGAACTGTTCGAGCTTTGAATACATGTACGAAATGCAAGAATGATATCGACACTTCACTTTGCCTATACGGTGTGCCTTCCAAGTCATGGAGTGCGCATGTCCGCTAATTTGTGAGGCCGCAATCCATACTTTATAGGGAAACAGGGATAGTGTTGATATCATTCTTATCGCCGGTCAAAACACACAGAAATAAGTGATGGTATCGTATCACGTTTTGAGGACGGAGGACAGTGAAGGCGAGACGGGGTATTTACTGTGTAGACCGCTGCATGGCAACCCCTGTGCGGATCCCTCCCGCGCCAGCTCCCCGCCACGACAATTCCACCAGCCTCAAGTATGATCTCAATGCAGCGCAAACTGCCAACGCCTGAGGGCTTGCTTCATGATTGCTCTTACAGCCTGAGTGACCTGCTGCCGCGTTAACTTGTACAGAGCATTCATCTGTTAGATTGCCTTCTCGTTTTTCATATCAATCCACGCATCATCTCAAAACCCTCGAATCCCAGGCCTCCACGTCGAACACCATTACCCACTTACACCACAATCAGTCACAATTAAGAAGCGTCGGAAAAGAGGTGGCATTGAACATACAGTTGATCTGGGCCCGACAACCAAAAGAGAAGAAAACTACTATTGCGCCTGCTATTCTCTACGACTCGCCAGCCACAGCAGCATCTAAACCAACGTCTTTTCATCAAGCTCTCTCCAGAAAGGCTTCGACACGCTTTAGCCGATCTCTACCTATACTGGGAGAGCTATTATCCTCAGTGCCCAAAGGAAACATTACATTCTACACCGGTCATACACCTTCAAGAGCAATAGGCGCCTCAGCGCCCTCCTATCCATCATGGCCAGGGCAACCGTCATCACCAACATCATCGAGCGAAAACGAACCTACCAATGGCCCGAAGCCCAACTAAATTTTTGGCTCATAATCATGCTCGCCGCATCCGCCACCATCACCGGTATATTCGCCTACTTCCTCTCCGTCCAAAACCAATTCAAAGTCGGTTCTCCATGGTCAGTAGTCCCCCCCCCCCTCTCTCCCTCCTTTCCCCAAAACGCTGCTAACAATCCCCCTTTTGTATAACAACAGGCTATTCCCCTACTCCGTCGCCACCGGCTCCCTCGGCATCCTCTTCATCCTCCTAATCCTCGGCCTAATCGCCCAACGCCAACTCCTCCCCGGCATCGTAATGCTCGGCTCCTTCATCCTCTTCGTGCTCTACCTCACCGGTCTAATCGAAACATCCATCCAACTCTACGGGCCCACGGGGTCTGTAAACAGTTACTGCAACATCTACACCCCGAGCAGTGGGTATGTGAGTGGGCAGGGGGGGGCGACGCTGGCGTGGTTGGAGACGCAGGGGATTTGTAATGATTGGAAGGCGGTGTTTAGTTTTTATATTGTGGGGAGTGTGTTTTTGCTTTGGATGATGGTTATGAGTTATCAGGTTAATAGGGATGATTTTGAGTGATTGGTGGGGGGGGGGAGGATATGAAAGGAGTATATGAATTAACGCATTAGCATGGAGTTTATGGAAATCATTGCATAAAGTATTATGCATATATACTTGGTACATAAGCCTTTGAGACTATTTTGTTGGCTCCAAATACATTGCCTCGACCGCTGGTCGTGGCATTGGTGTTTGTACGTGATCACAGATTTCCATTGTCAAGGTTCGGGCCAGCATGGTCACATTTCCAAACTATGTCTAAAAGCCACTTTCCCAGTTCGAAGATATCTCATATTATTTCAGTATCTCCTTGTTACATGCAACAGCTGTCTCAGTGCTATCTGGGTAGTTGCAAGAACGCATGCGAACGGGTGATTGACTGATGAAGAAGGGATGGAAAGAAAAAGTTGACAATAATACAATATTCCCTTTCCTTCACAATGCTAGATACAATTGTTCCCGTGTGAGCGCCTCGCTGCTTATGATGAACATCATCGTAACCTGATAGTAAAACGGGTATTCAAGATCCAGGGCTTTTAAATTTCCTTGCCTGGAGTTTTCACTAACCGACCCAGTCTCCTTTAAGAAGAATAAGGCCAGTCGAAGAGATCTTGAACTCAAAACAACCCCTTTTATGTAATCAAGCCCCCTCACTACCAAACTCCTTCGTCCACTCCTCACTCCTTTGTATATCCGCCTGACTAACCGTCGGTCTCGCCCCCTTAACAGCTTTCACAAAATCCTTAAGAGCGAGCGGTGGTTCCAGGAGCTTATCGGAATCCACGTCCGTCCAGTTCATTTCTATGGCTCCAGAGTCGCCGGGGGAACAGGGCGTTAATTTTTCCTCGCCGTCGACGGTAACCTAGAAGTAAACATCAACAAGCTAGTTTTAGAGAAAGGGGGAGGGTGAATAAGAGGCTTTACCTTCTTATAATGCGTCGCAGTCTGAATCTTTCTCACTGGCTGCATCAACGCATCCTGCACCGCAATAGCAATATCACTCCCCGAATACCCTTCGCTCATTTCTCCCAGCTTCCTATAATCTGAAGGCTTCAAATCACATGGTGTTGTCCCCACTGACATCTCAAACATCTTCATGCGGCCCGGCAAATCCGGCAAACTAATATGCACTCGTCTTTGAAAGCGCCGCCGTATTGCCGCGTCGAGCTGCCAGGGAATGTTTGTGGCGCCGAGGATGAGAACGCCCTTTGAATCACGGCCGACGCCGTCCATTTGAACGAGGAGTTCGGTTTTGATACGACGGGAGGCTTCGGATTCGCCTTCGCCGCGGGGACCGCACAGGGCGTCGACTTCGTCGATGAAGATTATGGAGGGTTTGTTTTCGCGGGCCATATTGAAGAGTTGTTTTACTAATCTGCACACCTTCTATTAGCTCCTCCTTTCAACATCAGGCCTGCTTTGGATTATGATATACCTTTCACTCTCACCCATCCACTTTGAAACCAAATCACTACTACTAACACTGAAAAACGTACTATTCGCCTCCGTAGCCACCGCTTTAGCCAGATAGGACTTACCCGTCCCAGGCGGTCCGTAGAGTAATATACCCTTCCAAGGCTGTCTCTTACCAACAAACAGATGTGGGAATTTAATCGGTAATATAACCGCCTCTTTCAGTGCTTCCTTTGCTCCCTCTAGACCTGCCACGTCCTCCCACTTGACGTTCGGCTTATCTGTTAATATTGCTCCTTGAAGCGCATTTTTTAATTTCTTCGCTTCTGGGTCTCCATCGTCGTCGTCGTCGTCCCTGTTTGTTACCCACATTAGCCCCACTATACGAACATTCACCTCCAAAAGTTATGTAGGCGCACTCACTTCCCCTTCCCTCCACCTCCTGAAACCTTCCCATTACTCCCCACCGCCGCAGGTTTCCTCTTCTTCCCTGTATCCTGCTCCTGTAAATGTTCCTTCAATTTCTCCGCTCTGTCCATATACTCCGCTGCCTTTGTCCTTATCATCTCTTTCGACTTGGCATTTTTCTCCCACTTTAACGCGAGCATGAATAATTCTAGTGATGCATAGTATTGCTGGTAGGCCTTCTCGTACTCGCCTGCTGTGTCTAGTTCTATAGCTTTTTGCACAACGCCGATTGCACGACCTAGGAAATCGGTGTTGCTCATTTTGGCGACTGGAGAGCGCCAACACTGGGCTGGCTGCGCCGGAGGTGTGAAGGTTCAGGTAGGAGATCTGAGCAGTGTCAGGGTGTGTCGAGATAGGCGGATGTTGAAGCAGCTTTGCGCCCTTTGCGTCTTGCCGGTACACACTACTAGAAAGAAACACTTTCACTTTCGAGAAAGCAAGTCTATATCTAAGTTTCTGAGAAGCAAATGGGTCGGTGGTTTTGGTATCCTACTACCAGAATACAAAAGCAGATCTACAAGGTAAACACACCTGCCAAGCAATTCATGCCAAGCAATTTATGACGCTCGTCAAGCCCTACGCCTATCACTATCAAGCCTCGCAACTTAACCCCATCCCCTCCTCTCCAAACCATGGCATCCGACCAACAAACCCTCCAATCCCTCATCGACGCCTACCAAAAGCTCCAGTCCGGTGCGCAACCCCCCCCACCCACCCATCCATCCCTCCCCCTCCGCCATCCCTCGCTCCCCAAAACATCCTAACCCCCCCGTGCTATTCTAGATCTCCAAGCAACAGTAACAGCCCGACAAAAGCTCGAATCGCAACAGCAAGAAAACAAAGGCGTTCAAAAAGAATTCACCCTCCTTCCTCCCACCTCACAAATCTATAAACTCGTCGGGCCTGTGCTTTTAAAGCAGGACAGGAGCGAAGCTGTTATGGCCGTGGAGGGGAGGCTGGAGTTTATTGATAAGGAGATGTAATAAACGCCCCCTCCCTCCCCCAAAGCCCATGACACGAACAACCATCAACCATTCCGACTCACACTAATACACTCCCCCCACCCCAGAAAAAGAATAGAATCACAAATCCAAACCATGCAGTCAGAAAGCGAGAGTAAGAAGATGGAGGTAAGAAAGATCTCCCCTACCCCCACTTCCTCTCCTCCACCTAGATCCGATATATGAGATCGCCAAACCAACGCAAGAATATAGGTCTATCAACTACAAACAGCCCTACAACAACAAGGCGAGTTCGTAAGCTGAGAAAGACCGTCGGAACATAGCATGAGCAACGAGGAAGAGGTACGTGTGGGACTCTCGTTCAGGGGGATGAGGGGTGGCTTTGTGGTAGCTGATCTTATTAGCCTTGAAATCTTAGGTAGATAAGGTACTTACGCCCAGTACGGTAGGAGAAGAGGGATGTCCTTCGACAACCTATGTAAAGGCGGTTGAGAGGGAAGCATACCGCTGGGAAGGATGAAGCTCTGTGGCAGGAATCAGAGTTGAAGATGGGTCATGAGATATTAAGTTACCAGCGTGAGCTCTATGCCGGGCTTGGTTATCCCAGGGTCATGGATGGAGGACAGATTAACTTGAAAAGATATGCAGCCTTCTTAAGTCATGCAGGAGTGTCCCATATCTCACTTGGAAAACCGAAGGCACTTAGATTGAAGAAGCTAGGTGAATTATCTATGCCATATGTTTGACATGCTCCGATGCACGATTAGGGAGACGCAGTCAGTGAACATTGCTAGAAGAAGAAACCGGTACAAAGCCACGAAAGAGCAAAGCAAATCCCTCCCCCTATCGATGTGTCCTCAAATCTATCCTTTAACTTGTATAACGAGACAGGAGATGTGCTCACAGAAGAAAAAGAAAGATAATGAAACCCAGCAAGCCTGCTCCACAACTCAAAGTCATCCTCCTCGCGGACCCTTCGAACTCTGCAATAGGGCTTGGGTTGAAACTGACATGTACGCTAGCATTGCCACCATTGCCGTTGGATGTTGGGTTTGCCGATCCTAGAAGGACATTTGAAGCCACGGGTAGAGGACTGAGTGATGAAGCAGCTATGCCAGGCTGATTTCCCGATGCGACTGCAGAGGGTGCCAGTCCAATGGCCAAAGACGTCAGACCGTTGGCGCCTACGATAGGTGTAGCAAGAACGGCGAGCGACGTCAAACCATTGGCACCCACAACAGGCGTCAAGGCAAAAGCGGGCGATGTTAGGCCATTAGCAGCCGCTATTGCTGTTGGAAAGACAGCAAGTGATGTGAGACCATTTTGACCTACAACTGGTGAGGGCACGACCATGACGGAGCTTGGACCACTGGTGCCGAGAATTGGTGTCAGAATAGTAGCTGATGTATGCGCAGTCGGTGGTTGAATAATAGCAAGGGAAGTCAAGCCATTAGCACCAACCACTGGCGTCAAGACCATGGAAGAGATTTGTGCTGCAGCTGAAATCTGGCCCTCACTCAATGGGGTGGCGGATGCAATCGAAACCGGTGTACCGTTGATCAGAGCGCTGGATACGATGGCCGCAGCTTCAGAGATGGGAGCGTTTGAAAGAGCGGGGATGGTTGACTCAACGCCAACACTTGCTGGGACGCCAATTGCCGGAATTGTCGACAGCCCTGGGATGATAGTAGATGTGGGAACGACAGGTGTGGGGACGCCCGATGGCGACGTCTCTACTGGGACTGGAACATTGAAGCCAGAGCTGTTGAGAACCTCACTAATCGTGGCAAGCGTCTCTGGCTGGGAGGAAAAACCATAGCCTGGAGCATAACCTTCAGACGGACCGCTGGGAGATGCTAGCTTGGTAGCGTAAACAGAAGGGGTGGCCACGAAGCCTCCACCATATGCATTCCCCAGGAGTGGTGCTGAGAAAACTGGAATAATGGTGGAAGAAGCGTTTGAAAAAGGTCCTAGCCCTTCTGGGATGCTTGTTGGCGACGGCACAATGCTGTAGCCTGATATGACTAGCGGTCCTGTGGTGGAGGGTATTGCAGTCTCGAGAAATGTTGCCGGTGCAGTTGTCAAGGGAGCTTTCGGTAAGGTGAATGAATACAAAGTAAGTGAAGCACCACTTGACACCGAAGTTTGAGAAGGGAGATTGGGAGATAGCTCCGTCAGGGAATAGATTACTGAAGCTGGGAAGCTAGATGTCTCTGTTGCACTAGCTGGAGTGGAGGCTGTTTCAAGCTTGCTCTTCGGAGGTGCAACACACTTGGTGCAGACAGTTGAAGTCGATGTAAGCGTAAGTGTGGAAATGGTTGTCGTGACCTTTTTGATTTTTGAGCTACCAGAAGTGACCGTGTTCGTGACAGGGCATGTCGTCAACGTGGTATACACGCTTTTCCTCGTGTCAACTGATGTCCGCTAATAGATTTGACAAGAAATACTCACATATCGGTTACGACACTCTCTTGGGTACTCTCTGGTGCAGAAGACGGGCTCGTCCCGAAGGAGAAAGTCACCGGAAGTGTTGGCGAAAAGCTCTTTGGAGGCACCGAGGAGCTGACGGTTTGATCCTTCGCTGGAGCTGATGATGTCCCCTTGTCATCCTTGTCGGAGGTAGATGTACTCGAGATTGGAGTATCGTTATCCAATGTAGACGTGGTGGAGTTGGGCTTGTCTTTGTCCCAGGTCGAGGTAGTGGACGAAGGCTCGTCTTTGTCCTTGTCTGACGTTGAGGAGACTGACATCGTGGAAGACTGATCTTTTGATGGGACGAAAGAGGACTGGTCGATGGAGACGAGGACGGGGGAGTTCGTTGCCGAAAAGATTTCGATGGAAGTCAATGATAGCGTCGAGGTCGAGTCTTTATCCGTGTCATCTGCATGTACAGGTTGAATCAGCAAGGATTGCTGTGTAATTGAGGCATTAAAAGTGGCAGAATTGATTGCAGAAGACGTTCAAACAAGATTTTTTGCACAGAGAAAAGGCCAAAATGAGTGAGCAAAGTGCGTAGTAGGCGGCAACAAGTGAGAAATGATGGGGACATACCATCACCTGTACGCCTGAAGAAGCTGTTGCCTGTGCCAGTCAGCAAACTCGAGGTCATGAACACGGAAGATAATGAGATGGGGTCTCAATTGGAGGGCTTGCAGGAACAATGTACCTCTTGGACCAGCCAACGCCAATGGCGTGACCAAAGTTATAACGAGAATGAAGCCGAGAAGATACATTGTGAACACAAGCACTCGCTGTGCTGGTAGTTGTGGAGGGGTAAATTGCGGACTAAGAGGCACCCAAGACAGAGAAAGGAATTGCCTGGGAACGAGTGACTATGGGTGAGGAGGAAGATGTTGAAAGGAGGAAATTTCGGAAGAGGAAAGGGTTCTTATGTTGAATAGCCGAGTGGCAAGTCTACAATTTGGGTAAGAACGAGCCACCACTCCAACACGAAAGGTACGGGCAGTGCAGCTACTCTCTTTAATGGTAATCGAATTCAGATGTGGGGCAAGATCAGTCCTCAAACGGGGGAATGGTTATGGTATGGCATCACAGGAGTGTTAATGCGGCCTATTTGCCCCAGCTTCTAATAGGCACTTCATCTGTCCTAATGACAGCTTGAGAGACGACTGTCTTGATATCTACTTGTCTGAGGACGCCATCAGCATTCTATGGCAATGTAGTTCAAACGACAGGGATCTAACAAGATGGTCTACATGGGTCAGGAGCGGAGGGGAGAAATGAAGCGTACTTGCCTTGATCTTCGGGAAGTTGCAAATGGCAGTAGCATGCTCCTCTTGTTTATATTCCGCCTCCTCGTCCCAAAATTCCTTCTCTCCTCAACATCAACTTTTGGAACATTAACACGTTGCTCATCAACCACTACAACGTCTATCAGCATTGCTTAAGCTCCAAATCTCTACCCAAGCATCGTTGAGAACATCGCTTCCATTAAAATCATCATCACCATCCGCAAAATGCATTACTCCCACATCATCGTCATTGGCCTTGTGAGCCTAGGGTGCACGATCACCGCCATTCCGTTCAACGGTAAGCCTCAGATTGCAAAAAGAGTTCAGCCTACAGTCACTGCTACCTTCGACGGTTGCACAGCTGTCTGTTGGGACGCAACGACCGCCATTGAATGTGACGAGGTTCAATGCGACCAGGTTCAGATGCCTGGACCGACCCCCAAACCTATCTTGGAAGATCGAGCAGCTATCACCCCTGCCTCCATCGAGGCTGTGGTGACGACCTTGATTAACATCGAAGAGATCCCGCTATTTCTTCATTTCGGCGAGGATTGTGACGAATTGTGCGGTCCTGTCAAAGATAACCAAGTTATATGCAGTCTCGATCGCTCGTGTGTGACCAAGTTGTCTGGTAGTCTCTTCCGCTCTTTGCTGTGCCAACATTGAGGCTACATTTACTGTTTTCAGTCAATGGATTTTGTTGCTAGTGTATTGCTTAATGCTGACAGTCACCGTCCACAGAATGCCCTTGTGCCACCTCACCTGCAAAGCTTGAGCTTCGTGCCGATGCCCAAGGTGAGAGGCTAAATTTATGTCATGATCAATCTCGCTAATATACAGCCATAGCTCGCCACGCTCACGAAGCACGTCTAGCTGGCAAATTTGGGCTTGTCCCTCGTGATAGTGAGCACAACCACGTCCCTTTGCCGCTTCTAAGCTTACCCCCAAAAAGCTACAGTGACTGAGACCATGACACTATTCCCCGCATCGTGCAGCGTGGGCCCTCAGGCATCGGCAATCCAACAAGCTTCAGTCGCTTTGTCTGAGGCCTCAGCTGCAATCGCCCAGGTCGTTGCTGGAACGGCTGTAGCATCGCCTCTTCCCCCTGCAGCTTCCGTGGCATTATCCGAAGCCTCTGCCTTCTTGTCTTCTATTGCTGCCTCACCTGTCCCACCTTTTCCCCTGTTCACCAATGCAACTATGGTCCCAGCCACAGCCAGCAATCCTGCTACAGTCAGCAATCCTGCCGTCACTACGACGAGCACCATAGATTTGTCGCCTATTCCTCCATCTGCAACCAGCTCCATCTCGAAAGGCGTAGCTGCAGAAGCCAAGAATCCCAAGGGGTTTTTCCTCATGATCTTGACGGGCCTGTTGGGCCACGTCGCTTTGATGATCTAAGGGAGATCAAAGTCTTGAAGGGTTGGGAAGGACATGTTGACGTAATTAGCTGGTAAGATGTGAAGCAATCGCAGCCATGGCATGATTGCAAGCAAAGTGGAGTGGGAGAACTTTGGCTATGGGATGGTTTTCGCCCGGGTTAGAGATTGTCGTTCAAGATTCTTTTTTTACGCAGGTGATCGAGGCTTTCGGCAACTCGCAGGGTCCTTGATCTGTTAGGTGACTTAGTCACTAGAGCATAGCAAATAGAATCTGACAACCAAGACTTTCAGACAATCCTTGCCGTGAGGTAAGGAAATCATGCTCACGGTACAGCAATGAAGAATGCTCAGATGCAACGATATGATGCGCCTCCTATGCCCTCCTATTGCTATGCAGGTAGATCAAACCGATCATATGTACCAGGTAATGCACCACATAGTCTCATCATCCCTCCCCATCCACCAGATGCACCGCCATCGGACACCCCCCACCAACAACCGTCCTCAACAGCGCCGCATGATCCACCTTCGGTCCAATACTCCTCTCAAATCCCCCAAATCCATATCCATCATCCTCTTCATTATTCTCGGCACCAAGCGAAGTAGAAAACGAAGCCAAAACCTCTGGCATATCCGTATCTTGCTTTTGGTATTTGAGTAGGCAGGGGAGATGGAAGATGTGGGCGCAGGGGAAGGCTATGAGGGGAGATTTATCTGTGGGGGAAAAAAATTAGTAGGTGAGAGGGGGGAAGGGAGGGTGGCTTACCATATTCCCTGAACGGTTCACCACACCCTACACAGAAGCCTGGTTTCATCCCCCCCTTTTCTGTTTTCGCCTTCGCCTTCGCATCTGCATCCACGACATCGAATCTCACACCTCTCCTCTGCCCCCTCCCGCGCTCTACCATCGCGGCATTGACTTCCCCTCTCAACACCCTAGCTACGCCTTCGCAAATACTTTCCTGCACCTCATACTCCCTTAACATTCTCCCCAATCCCTCTCGTAAACCTTCTATCTCGAGGCCTAAGGGGATACGTTTAACGAGTTTCAACGGATCGATGCTCGTGCCGACCTCTTCTAAGAGCGCGCGGATAAAGCGCGGTTTCGACATGCTGTAGTCTAGCAGGTCGTCCCAGAGCGAGGCGTCGTTTTGTTCCTTGGCGAAGGCGATGGCTTGGGAGACGTCGTTTAGGACATCGATAATCAAGCGCAGGGCGGCGGCTGTGCGGCCTTCTTTGGAGAGGAGGTAGATTTGTTCGGGGATGTAGGAGCGCGCGGAGCAGAGGGCTGTGGCGTGGGAGAGGGTGTAGGATTGGGAGGATTTGAGGTAGGAGAGGAGGAGGGGGCGGGAGTATTCGGCGAAGAGGGTGAGGGCGAGGTCGGCGTGGGGGGAGAGGAGGGTTTGGCCGGAGAGGGCGTGGAGGGAGGGAAGGGTTTGGGTTTGGGTTGGGGGGTTGGGTTTGGAGGTGGTGGAGTGGGGGGAGGAGGGGGAGGGGGGGCCGGTGTCGCCGTGCCAGAGGGCGCGGAAGTAGAAGAATAGGTAGGGGTTTGGGATGCCGTAGCGGGATTGGAGCTGGGTGATTACGGTTTCGGGGGGGAGGATGCCGTGGAGGGCTTCGGAGACGAGGAGGCGGATGGGTTCGAGGGTTTGGGCGGCGAGTTCGAGGAGGGGGGCGGATTGTTGTTGGGTTTTTGTGACGCGGAGGAGGATGAAGCCTGGGATGTTGTCGGAAATGGCGTCGACGAGGTGGTGGGTCGCGATTAGATGCATGGTTGCGTCGGCGTCTTGGAGGCTGATGTAGCAGGAGAGGGCTTTTCGGGGTTGACCATTGGCGAGGTAGAGCTTTGCAAGGCTGGACATGAGGATGCGCCAGTCGCGGCCGGGTATGTTGTCTTCAATGGTATCCTCGCGGATGTCACCGCTATTCAGCTTACTTTCTATGGCTTCAATAATTGTCCAGGCGTCAAAGAGCTCTGGCGGCCAGATATCTAGGAGCTCCTTGAGTCGAAGTCGGTCTGCTTGTACGTAATGGCCAAGAATGAGTTCGTAGACGAGAGATGGTAACGGTGGTTGGAGTTGTGCTGTTGGTATATAAGGCGTTATTTCTTCGTATTTGTTTGCTTGCGCAAACACCCATACCCAATGCTCCCAGCTGGAAGAGGTCCCAAGCACCTTTCCACATACTCTCCCAGCCTTCTCCCAGTCTCCGTCCGAGATCAGTTGCTGTATCCATTGCTCGCCTATGCGACGCTTCTCCTTCTCGGCTTGGGAATGGGGATTTCGATTTGCTGACGTTGTTGTTTGAGAGCTGTCGTCGGCAAAGAAATCAACAAGACTGCCCTGAGCTTTCGTTGGAGTACTGGGTAAGCTGCCTGAGGCCCTATCTGATTGACCATAGGCTGCTTCAGGATGGCGATCCAGCAGCTTCCAAGCCTCTTCATACATCTTGTGGCTATCTAGCCAGGAGAAATGGTCGGAAAGTGAAGGCTTTGTAGCGATCACGCAATCGTATGGACTGTGAATGAACATCTTCATACCATGAGCCAACGTCGCTGGATTTGGTGTTTCTGCTATTTGAGAAGGAAAAGGGCTGGCGCTAGTACTTGTATCGCCAGATGCTTTGATACTTGACCCGGGGCTGCCACCACTTCGAACACTAGCAGCGCTGCTGAAGAGCCTGGCGGGATACATGGTAGCATCCCAGATGCCCCCACCAATGGCTTCTATACCACCTCCAATGGCTTCGAGTGCACCTCTGTGCGTGGAAGCTTTGGCAGATATTCGTATGGCAGGCAAAACTCCAAGGTGGTAATCAGTTGCTGACAGGCTTTCGAAGCGACTCATATTTAAAGTGTCAGCAACGCTGACCTCTTCCTTCGTCCTTATGTCTATAATCCTCATTTCAGGCTGAAGTGCATTCTGACGACGGTGAACTCCGCGTTTTGTCGGTCTCGGGTTGGAACTTAATTCTTCCTCTGGTGTAATATATGCAAGTACAAGAAGCAAATTTGGGGTATATAGCGAAATTCCAGATATTGTACAGTCAACTCGTAAACTACTAGGTGTTAGCTGATGAGCTGAATTGACTTGGTCCCAACTTACATCGTAATCACCTCAGCGCGACCTATCTTCCGTTCTCCTACCTCCTTGCCGACACCAGCTCCACCTGGATGAACGTTGATGATCCATATAGTGTTCGACCACCCAACAACTAGCTTCTCTATTTGTCTACTTTTTTGCGTAGCCTTTAGACGTTGAACGTCCGAAGGTTCTTGGCTGCCCTTTGTGGATCCATTAGCGGTGGAATACCCATCATCGGACTCTAGACCAGCTTCATCAATCCATTCAACATGCGCCTTCCAGATGCCAGCCATCTGGTCCCAGCCCGGTCGGTTTGGATGGTCGGTATGGCTTATGCGTTTCCAAGCAAATTCTGTTTCTCCAGACTCTAAATGTAGGTTCGATCTCATAATCTTAATGCCTTGCTCATTAACCCAGACAACATACCTCCCAGACAATGACCACTTGATCGTGCTTATGGTGCCCTCTCCCGAGTGCAAGACTTGGTCTTTACCAGTGTTTGTCCCTAGTCCAATAGAGCCTAGCCAGCCCGAGGCCTGCGCCGCTGCTCCTCCAGCGGTAGTTGATTTAGAGCTCGTGCCAGAGCGCCCACCTACTGTTAATATTAGACTACCTGCCAAACCGCCGGAGAGGTATGATCTGTCGGTCTTGAAATCGGGAGACAAAGCAACAGCTTGCACTGGTCGGCCAAAATTACGCAGCTGAACGTCCTTCGGATCTGTCAAAGATGCGACACAAACATTCCCATCTATTGAGGAAGTAGCAATGTATATCAAGTTTGACGGCGTTAGGGGAACGGGCGGTTGTTGTGGAGTTCTTGCTGATGGTGACTCGGTATTGCTGATGGGAGTGGAAGGTCGCGGAGAGCCTCGATGCTCGGAGGCAAGTTTATTCGCAGCATCCAGCTTTGTGACTGCTAGTGGAGGTGGAAAGGGAGATATCGAGACGCTTGAGATGGACGCCGAATGCGCATGGTAGACGCGCAGCGATTTCAATGAAGGGACGGATAATGCATGCTATTAATCTTGTCAATTTATACCTAGAGTTCAGCTAGCATTAGGACACACTATGTTGCCATTATGGGTTCCTATGATCTAGATGGGATTGTATTAGTACTCCTCGCCAAGTTCTACAGAGCCAGTAATATAACTACCATTTTGTCACCCGCGACTAGGAAAGCACTTGTGGCATCTCCATTCCGGTATACGGCCTTCAAATGCTTAGTCAAAGACGCGTATTTCAGTCTTGGTTCCTCCTCTTCCTCCTCTTCCTCAGAAGCCCCTTCGTCTTCCCCATTCTCTTTCTCAAGTGTCCCGTTACTGGCTGGAGAGAGAAGATTTCTACCTCCGCCATCTTCCTTGTCAGCCCCCTCCGCTTCCGACGCCATCGAGTAGGAGTTAAGATGCACGATTCCGTAGACTGGAAGGCATGTGGGATGTTAAAGAAGGCCATGTCATGCATAGCCCTAACCCTAAGGAAGTCTGGAGCTAGGTACACCAGCTTCAAATTCATAGAGGAAGGTTTGGCGGGTTACAATTAATGTAAGGCACCCAGGCCTGCAAACCTCCCTGATGCCGTGCAGTACATTAGCAGCCTGAGATGGGTCATTCAGCACTCGCCAGGACTGTACCCCGTTGCGGTAGGCTGTCCCACTCAATATGAGAGGCTTATGGCTTGAGATACCTCGAAACTCTGCAGTCTACAGCTGCCGATTGTTCAGCTCTTTAGGAGTTGTGCAACCACCGAGGCCATCTAGAATACTACCTCGAAGCTCCTGCTTTCACTCTTCCGGTCCCTTTGGCTCGCGCAAACGCAATGACTATTTTTCGTCGAAAGCGCCTGCACCACCTCAATCCGACCTAAAATCCGAGGACCCATCTCGAACACCAAAGAAAAAGACTACAAGATCATCGGCCGCTCCAAATTCTCTACGGAGGGTTGCCGTTGAGGCTCAACGATCCAGAGATGGAAAAGACTCCAAAAGCTCGCCTGGTCAAGCCCAGCAGGCCCCCTTCAAGGTACATTCGTGAAAGCCCCTATCCTACTTGGGAATCTCCTAACGTTGAAGTATTTCTAGACGGTAACGGCTATCTGTGCTGCTGAAGAATACGACATTGCTCATGTGGCCCGTATACTAGAAGGTTTTGGCCATGAACTCGATCCATATAAAACCGAACTGTTCCCCCAGGTCGTTCACGTAGCCCTTCCTGTTCAGACCAACGCTGCAGATGAGGTAGCTAGTTACAGTACAGGCGATATTTTCGTGTTTCCTTCTGGCACTGTTGTCGCCTGGGCAATCCCCGATAGCGTTGTTTCTGCAATAGTATCAAAGGCTCTACTTCCTGCCGCGAAATATCCACTGGGCAAAGTCGAAGAAGAGGACCTTGAATACATAGAAGATCCCAAAAGAGAAAACAGCAGTATCAAGGGTGATAGAATAATTCTTGGCACAAAACCACAGTCCTTTGAATTCGCAGAGGATGTCGTCGTGGAAGCAGGCTTTACTTCTAGCACTGATAGCGGGCAAAGCCAAAGCTGGAAACTCGACACGGCGCTTGCGAAGATAGCTTTCTCTTCTGGCTTAGCCCGGTCGACGAAACTGGCAGTTTTGGAGAGCCTACTCGCTGATTACTTCGAGTCGACAAGAGATATACCAACTCGACTCTCCCGTGGAGGACGAATGCCCTTCACACGAAGTTTCATTTCGCAGAAAACAGGCCAGCTGTTAAGCATTCGCGCGCAATTGAATCTTTACTCCGAGCTCACGGATTCGCTACCAGACCTCTTTTGGGACAGCCGTCACGAATTGGGGTTGGAAGGGTACTACGACCAAGTGGGCAGAGCTCTTGACATCAATATTCGTATCAAGGTGCTCAATGAGAAGATGGACTATGCACAAGAGATAGCGAGCGTGCTTAGACAGCACTTAAGCGAGGCTCATGGCGTGAGGCTGGAATGGATCATCATTGCTCTGATTGCGGTGGAGGTATTCTTTGCACTTCAGAGGGAAGTCAAGGAGTATCGCGAGAGGTACAATATGGAGCATGAGGAACCAATCGACAGCAAGTGATCTAATGGTAAGTACTACGTTTAAGCAAAGTATATGAGGGAGAGTACATTGGTATTGCAGGGCGTTTGGAAAATAATACCCTACTCTTTAGCCATAATGTATATATGCTGCTTGATGACGAATTTATCAAGCCAGACTTGATGCTCTCTAGATCTACCACATTCAGTGGATGTTAAGAGCTAGCTGTGTACATGAATTCCCGCTATATTGTGGCACTGTTGACATTAAGTCTTCTCAGCTGGCCACGAACAACCCTCGCATTTGTGCCAAGCCTTCTCTCTGGAGGAGCAGTTCTGAGGCTTGGCGGATACCTACCCTTTGGAGACTAGTGCATTGCGGAACCATCGCATCTCCGTCCTGCTGACTAAGCAAGATAAATTTCACGATTGGAGAAGAGCAGCAAATGCCTTCCGTCGCAACATTATCACAGCATGAGGAGACAGGCATTAAAGGTATTTTCGGGGAATATCTGTACAGATTTACGCGATAGCCAATTATGCTAACCTCTGCCAAGCTCTCTGTCAACCAGTATGTCTGCATCTCCTGCGCTACGCGAATGCAGCTCGCCTCTGCTCGTGTCTCTTTACAACAGCAGCACCGATTATTCCGGGCAACTTGTCCGGCTCGGAGACCCCCGGCGGCCGCCGTAGCGCAGGAAGAGAGTCAGGATGATCAGGGTGTCAATTCCAACTGGGTAGGCGACGTCTTAGCTAGACAGTCCCATGGCTCACATGGAGAGCCACGTGGATACCGTTTTAGAGAGCAGGGGAAGCCATTGCACTACACGCAAGAGCAGAATGACGTTGCAAGTTCTGGCGCCAATGGGGCAACTTCGAGAAGGGGCGGTTGGGCTAGGAACTCTGTCAATAACGATCTGACGCCGGAAGAGCAAGCCTTGCGGGAGTCTTTGAAAGAAAGGTCGGTCAAACTGGCTCCGGCTCGCGAGGTGCATACGCAACAATTTGGAGCTTCTGAAACCACTTTGGCACAAGAAAGGCGGCCTCAGGAACGTTTCCCCACCGGATTATCTATGGGTAAGCCGGGGACTTGGAGTTGTACCGAATGTGGATATAAAAATTACCGAAGGAATGTCGTATGTCATAGGTGTAAAGCTAGTCTGTCAAATCAACTTGAGAGTGACCCAGTCCATTGGAGGTGTACCAGCTGCAACAAATTAAATGCAGGAACGCGAAGATCGTGCTGGAGTTGTCGTGCCGAGAAAACAACAGGCCAAGAAGAGGATGAATTATCTCGTGTTCAGGGATGGAAGCATGTTAGACGAATGGGAGCCTCGCCATCAGAGCAGCCTGTGCATAACGCGGAGCCCGAGCAACCACCGCCCACAGGAATTGCTGGATGGAATTTTAAAACCGAGAGGGCAAGAGAACATGAGCGAGAAAGGCTCACACGATTGGAACGTACAAGGGATGGCAGATACGTAGGCCTTGGAGGACAGACCCAAGAGCCGGGGTTAGCAGGCTCACGAACCAGATCGGAACTGGATACACCACCAAGTAACAGAACTAACGAGACATTATCTGCTGATGTAGAATCAGCAGAAAACAACACAACCCAGTCTTGGTACAGAGCGAACCCACAGCGACAGAACGATGAGTCTAGACACGGACCGCAGGGCGAACGTCAAACTCCTCGGCGAGATGAGCCTCAACGTATGGCGCGAGAAATTGAACGACCGGCTGACCCTTTCTTCGCCCCTTCGTCCTGGGAATCTCGGCCTCGTTCCCGACAAAGGAGCCAGAGAGCCCCCAGAAGCTTCGATGAATTAGACGGTGACGAATATGAACGTATGGCGAAGAAGATGGAACGAAAAGAACAGAGAAAGAAGGCCAGAGCTGCACAAAAGGCTGTGGCACCTCCGACTCCTATCTTTCTGCCTGAATTCATCAGCATTTCCAACCTCGCCGGAGCTCTTCGAGTTAGGGTTGAAGATTTCATCCGCAAAATGGGTGACCTTGGTTTCGAGGCGACAAATCACGACCACATCCTGGACGCGGAGACCGCTGGACTTGTTGCCGCTGAGTTCAACTTTGAGCCGATCATCGAACGGACTGAAGACCAAGACCTCCACCCACTACCTCCAGCAGAAGACAAATCTCTCCTTACCCCGCGCCCTCCAGTGGTGACTATCATGGGTCATGTGGATCATGGCAAAACCACACTACTAGACTACCTTAGGAAGTCTTCAGTCGCGGCTTCCGAGCACGGTGGTATTACACAGCATATTGGCGCCTTCTCTGTAAAAATGCCTGGTGGTAGAACAATCACATTTCTTGACACCCCAGGACACGAAGCCTTCCTCAGTATGCGTCAACGAGGTGCTAATGTAACAGACATCGTGATATTGGTGGTGGCTGCAGATGACAGTGTGAAGCCGCAAACTATTGAGGCAATCAAACATGCACAAGCTGCTAAGGTGCCCATGATCGTAGCAATCAACAAGATTGACAAGGAAGAGTCCAATGTTGACCGGGTAAAGCAAGACCTTGCAAGATATAGTGTTGAGCTTGAGGATTACGGAGGGGACACTCAAGTCGTCTGCGTGAGCGGCAAGACAGGCCAGGGCATGGAAGAATTGGAAGATGCAGCCGTTGCTCTTGCTGACATTCTAGACATGCGGGCTGAAGTGGACGGTCAAGTTGAGGGGTGGGTGCTTGAAGCCACGACAACGAAAGCTGGCCGTGTTGCCACTGTGCTGGTACGGCGCGGTACTCTGAGACCCGGAGATGCCATTGTAGCAGGCACTTCCTGGGCTAGGGTTCGCAGCCTCAAAAATGAAGCTGGGGTCATGGTACCTTTTGCTTCGCCAGGCACGCCTGTGGAAATTGATGGCTGGAGGGGATCGCCAAATGCTGGTGATGAAGTAATTCAAGCTCCAGATGAGCAGAAAGCGAAGTCAGTCATGGAGTATCGCCTTGAAGCCTTCGACCGAGGGAAGATGGCTACCGACATGGCAGCTGTAAATGAATCTCGTCGCCTAGAACAAGAGAGGCGTGATCAGCTAGAGAAGGCAGCTGAACTTGCAGCAGCCAATGTTGAAGCCCCCGACAAGACCGAAACCCCTGAGACAACCACAGCGCCCACGTTCCAGGAGGTCTTCTTCATTATCAAAGGCGACGTCTCCGGCTCCGTCGAAGCAGTCACCGATTCCGTCTCCTCCCTTGGCAACAGCGAGGTCCGACCACACATCCTTCGCTCAGGCGTCGGTCCAGTATCTGAATTCGACATCGACCACGCAGCCGTCGCCAAAGGCCACATCATCAACTTCAATACTACCGTGAACAACCGGATCCGGCAGCTAGCTGAGTCTAAAGGCGTTGATATTATTGACCACAGTATCATTTACCGGCTCGTGGATGATGTGAAAGCGAAGCTGGGCGAGAAGCTACCACCGATTATCACACAAAAAGTCATTGGTGAGGCGGAGATTGGGCAGATCTTCGAAATTAATCTTAAGGGAAGGAAAAAGTTGCTGGTCGCTGGATGTAAGATTCGTAATGGGATGATTTCTAAGAATGCCAAAGTACGGGTGTTGAGGGGTGAGGTTGTTTATGATGGTATGTTCATTTTCCTGTCACATCTGCTAAGCGAAACGCTAACAGAACTGCTCTACTAGGTACCTTATCCTCTCTCAAAAACGTCAAGAAAGACGTTGCCGAAATGCGCAAGGGCACGGAATGTGGCATGAGCTTTGAGAACTGGCAAGACTTTAAGGTCGGAGACCAGGTGCAGACGTATGAGGAGATTAGTGAGAGGAGGGCCTTGTGATGAGTCATGTAAGGAGTTTCGAGGGTACATTAGACTCCATTGCAGTGTGTAATATTGCATAGCGAGGGAAAGGAGACTGCATATATGGGTGTAAAGATGCTGTTTATATGGACGGGCTATGGCATCTAGGGATAGATAGAGTCACCACTCAAAAGTGACAAGACAAATGGGATGATAGATCTATTAAAAGAGCCTGAGACAGTTACAATTTTGAATGTACATACACAACCTGCCTTTCGTAGGACGGCAAGCAGCATATACCCATAAACCTCATCACTCGCAGGCCATAAAGAAACCCACATCCCATCCCATCAAACAATCCATTGCCTAGCCTCCAAGTCCAAGATTCCACAGGGAGAATAATTCTATAATCAAATCGGCACTGCTCCTAATATCTCGTCTCTCAAATCATTGCTCCCTCGTCTTCGGAATTCCCACACTTTATCGAGGAGGGGGAAGATCCCAAAGGCGTTCGGGCAATGGAGTCCATGGCTGAATCAAGAGATGGGCGGATTATGATTGAGTCTGCGGTAATTGTTGATTCCGTCTTGAAGCACGATGTTGGAGGTCTTGGATGGGGTTCTGTCAATGGAGGCTATTGCTGCGGGAAGTGATTTGTAGGAGTTGGAGATCCTGCATTGGGTTCCCGCGAAGGAGGCTATGGTTGTGGGAAGCGAGGATTAAGTTATGGTGGGTTATGCGATGGGGGCTCATTCAGTCTTGATGCACGACGTTGGAGATTTTGAATGTGGTTCTGACGGTGGATTTTGAGGCTGAAGATAGTGATGGGAGGGTTTTATGCTGCGTTATACGATGGGAGCTTATGTCGGCTTGAAGCAGGATATTGTAGATCTTGAACAGGTTCTCCAGTACTGAAGAAGTGACGGGTAGGTCATGGTTGCATCATGCGATTCCCGGCCATTGTCTAGCAATTCCACGGACGGTGTGGCGTACTAGGTTGTGGAGGAATTGTTAACTGAGGTCGGGTACGGTTGTTGAACTTTGGCCAGGGATATATCTGGAGGTGAAGGCTTGCCCCTCGACACAAGCGGTGCGTTGTCCTGACGATTTTCAGGCCGGGTTCTTGGGGATTGAGCAAACAAGTCGATGACGGACGCTTTAAAAGATGGAATTTTCAGTCTCCAGTGACTGAGAACACGTCAGAAACGAGCAAAACATTCATAGTGTCGCCCAACGGCTGCGCCAAACATCCCTAGAGGCAAAAGCTCCAGGTCGGATCTCCGGGACACTTCTCCCTGAAGATCTTTTATCTAGCTTTATAGCCTGTGGCCTGTGGCCTTTACAAGGCTGAGACCTGGGCTAACAATGCCTTAGCTTCAGGGGTGGGCAAGCGTAGATGTGAGTGCTTACCTATTGAATTTATTGGATTCTCACGGAAGTATTTTGCGAAAAACGCTTCCGATATGCAACCAACCGACAGCATTTCATTGGTAAAGACGATAATATGGGAACGCACTCTGATGGCATAGCGGCGCTTACGAGCCACACTCAAGTTTGCCAGGAGAGCTGAATCCCCCCCTTTTTTTCCCCAACAAGCACTGCAAGAAATCAGTGTATTCGAGAACCATTGCGAGCCACAAAATCATGACCTCCTCCCTTGACACTCGTCGGCAACCTACTGACGGTGATGGAGAACCCTCCAACTCTGCTGAGCGCTTCGAATTGGCCTCCATTCCTGGCAGCCTTGGCGGGCCAGAGAGCAACCATCCAAATGAGACGCCTGTGCTCAGTGACGCCCAGAGGCAGAGCACGAGTGAGATTGAGGTCAAAAGTACGGACAAGGAAGGAGAGAATGAAGAGTGGAGAGAAGAGAGAAAAAGAAGAGAAGAAGAAGAGAGTGAAAGAGAAGCTCTACGACAAGTCATGGAAGATTTGAAAGATAAAACCGGGTTCGATTCTTACGAAGCCTACTTGGAATCATACCGCCGGGACCAATGTATGCCGGCCGCTCCTACAAAGACATATTTGCTCGTTGTTTTGGTGAATTCCGCTTACATGGCCATGGTGTTGATATTATTGACGTATCGAGTTTGGGTCTTACCCCTGTTCAAGTCAGCGTACGCTGGGAAGATCTATCGGCAAGTGGGGTTGCCTGGGCTCTATGTCATCCACCTCCGAACACTCGCGCTCAAATTGTCCTATGGCCAATGGATCTTAGCAGCAGAGATATCGAAGAATATCTAAACGTCCTTGGCATGGGTTTGCTGCTAGATCCCTGTTTTTTCGAGGCTCTGAGGTGGCGCGAGGACGAGACTGAACTGAGTCCTTATTTTCGGTCTTAGAACGTCCTCTGTATGGGAACCATCGGAACGAGCGTCTACCTTGCACCTAGGTTTATGCTTGCTCAAGATGATCCTGTGCCTGTGGTCCTCATCGCCGGTCCCCTGCTTTAGCCGGTTGAAAGGAAAAATTACGATGCATCTAGCCTTCTCGAGAGAACCAACTCCGTACCACCAACAAACAAAGCACTCTACCACCTTGTTCAAGCTGCGCCCCTATATAGCCATTATCATAGCCGTGGCTTTCTTAGTAGTGATGGCAGACCAGGCTTCGCGAATACCTACATCCGAGTGCTGTCCGCTCTCCTCGAGAGTGATCGAAGCTCTGTGCGGAGTATTAGTGATACACTTTCAGCTTGTATAATTCCGCTGTTGCAGATTGAAATCGCCAAATGCAAAGCAGACCTTGAGCACTTACGCAATTTATTTTCGGAGTTCAAAGATGCTTCCTTGGGCTTGGGGAAGTGTGGGTTTGAGGTTGAATATCGGACTGGGTACAAGCGGAACAAAGATCGGCTGCTAGATGGCGAAAATCCCGAATACTTGTACAGTTACCGTACCGGGCTCCGGTCTTGGATCGAGTATTTCGGAAATGCAAATGGTGCCTGGATGGACCTACTGTCTTCAATACCTGAAGCAAATGTTACAAAAGGAGAATTCTATCCTCAGATCAAAGAAGATCGCAGCTCGATTGCCGAAGAAGCTAGCAGATTAGAAGCAGAGATTCGTGACTACCTTCAGCTGGAAGGTAGTAGATTGGCCCTATTGGAGTCTAAAAGATCCATCGAGCTCTCTAATTACCAGATATACGAGGCGAGGCGCGTCAAGATACTCACCATTCTCGCCTTTTTCTACGTCCCACTGAACCTTGCGACATCTATCTATGGAATGAACCTTCAGCAGTTGAATAGTAACGGTAGATCCATATGGGTTTTCCTGGGCACGGCAGCAATCCTTCTCGTTGCTACTGGTGTGACGTGGTTTTGTATCGAGGGCATACAAGATACTCAAGGATGGGTTTCCGAGGTCAGAAAAGACAGAAGTATATTCGCATCTGAATATCCTAGCATGTTTACGCGACTTTATCTGATCTGGTGGCTCAGCAGAAATGGCCTGTTCATGTGGATGATCTACACGGGGGCTGGGTGGTGCTTACTTACAAATTCATCTAGGCGCTTTCAATCGCAATCGGGTTTTCGTAATGAAACCATAGAAAACCTTCCAGCTATCGAAGCTGTCTTCGCTATAATGCCACGATTGACCGAGATGAGAGACAGTTTGAATCGTACTGGTGGTTGGCTTCCCAAGCTTTCCAGGCGAAGAGCAAATGGGACTCCACCCCCATTCACGATTGCGCTTGATCAATAGATATCGATTCCGCAGATGCAATACATAGAGAAAGAGAGACAGTAAGATCAGCTATGCAGTTATTTATGGCGGGAAGGACATGAACGTCTCCGGAAAAACCAAAATTTGCAAGTGTACCCATTGCTAGGATTACAAAACCCACAGTATCTGTTCAGAGCCCCTCATCATGAGTACTTGAGAGTAGTATGTAAGACTTCACCCTTTGACCGTTCACGCTTCCTGACTGTTGATCATGCTCTGATTCTCCGCATGCGAGGTTCGATAAAAGCATGCGCGTAGACAACTATATATCTGGCGGCTCTTCCTAAGGTGAAAATTTGAGTCTTGACTTACGCTAAAGATGTTAGCGTGCCAAGAACACAGCCCTGTAAGCCCACCCCTAGAGGGGGTGCCTAGGCAATACTAATAAGGTCCTTAAATGGGCGCCCTCCTCCTTGAACACCCGCGAAAAGTTAAGGCCGGAGCCCTATAGCCCCCCGAAGGTATGGGCGTGCTCCGGGAGCCTTTTTCAGAGTTAGCATTAGGATTTTCCGAAATCGGGCAATGTAAAGTATATTGTCCCTCTACCCACGACTTCTATCAATACTGCTACGATTGCTGAGTTATATGAATCTGTTAACTTCTCCACGGGGTGATCCTGCCTGGAAGTAGAACAATCAAAGCTGCAGTTTCCAAGAACCAGCCCTATAAGGCTGTCGATGCTTATCTGGTGAGGGGAAAAAGCAAAGAAGTGACCACAGGACGTCCTTGCCCATGCTGACACCATTGGTCGCGACGAAAAGTAGAAGCACATCGCCAATGGCATCTTAGTCTGCTTCTAGTGTACTTCTAAGTTCAGGTGACAGGCATCTTGGGATATGGTGGCTGAGCTATCTAGGTACATGCGAAGTCTACGGTGTAAGGGCCCGAAATGGGTGCCAGTTCCCCCCAGCGTGCTGCTATTTGCCTCTAGCGACGGTGCTATCGAGCACTAACCACCAGCTGGATTGGTGGCGGCCACCAATCCTGGGACCCTCGCCCCAAGCATGGTAGTCCCCAACCTTTCTTGTCTCCTCCATTAATTCTGACAACGCGGGAGTGCAGCCTTCCTGAAGCGAGCCCGGGGATAGGTCCAGGGAGTGTCTGCCTTTTCCGGTGCTGGCCTTTACGGTAATGCCTTGGACAGTCCTGGCGTTCACTGCACTCCCAGAGGGTTGTCGCCGTCGATGCTCGCTTCATCCTCTTGGTATCCATATATTGGAGATTCCATGGGACTAAGAGGCAAGATAGATACCTCACATCCAGGGTATAACGCATGCTCACAGCCTTTCCCACCCATCTGCGCCTGTCCATCCTACTTCCGCCCTTATTGCGCCTCTCCATGACTCAAGTGCTGCATAGACACCTCGAAATGCTGTAGGACTCCTGGTACGTGTGCGAGTGCAAGTAACAGACTACCCAAAACCGACCGGATCCCCAAATCCAACCAGACCAGCCGTGGAAACCTGGTCCCTCGGAGTCCCTTCAAGATACACATTCGCACAGTGGTGCCATCTAGAAATGTTATGTCCATCAATTGACGTGTCAAGAAAGCTCTTTTCAATTGTTGTCCCAAACCTCTCGGCGCGCTCCATCCTCCTCCAATAAAACAGGCACCTTGCAATATACCATTATGTCGTCGTGTAGTATATTCAGTCGCCGCTCTCGTTATCGGCCATGTTGGCAAGGTCCTCCACGCTGAGCAGATGCGTCTTGCGAAGGTCTTTATAGTACGTCAATGCGCCTCCTTCCAGTGGTCCGGAGCGCTCAAACTCAACTGTTAGCTCATCGTCTCTGCACGCGGGTGGTAGCTAAGAAGTGGCGAGTGAAACGAATTTGCAATCTTTGGACTTGGCCTCGGAGATGCTGGAGCCACAATTGCAGATTGTGGGCTTTATAATTTCGTCACATGAATTGTTAATGTCTTTATCACATTGCATCAAGTATTGATATATGCAAATCAGCATGTCTGGCGTGACTATGGAATCGCCACAAGTCCTGCGGCTATTCTCAACTGGTTGAGTACAAGTTTTGTGCATTTATCCTCGTAATTCTCAGTCTAATTGCGCACTGATAAACTTAAGAATGTTCCATGACACCTGCGGTTCTACTTTAGAACAACGTATATTTGGCAACGGTCCGCTTTGCTCCTGCACCAAAAGGAACCGCTCAACCTTATCATTGTCCCATTAGCGGCGCAGCAGAGGCTAAACAACTTTACAATGACCACTCTCCATCTCTTTTCCTGGGCCATCAAACAGCAAACATTCGGTGATAGGGATCCAATCCGCTTTGAGCGTAGGACGGTTTGACATGTGCCCCTCGTGGACATTCATGATGGTCCCTGAGTACACGACCATGTTATTGGGGATCGTTGGGTTCGCTGGATGAGTGGTTAGGTGGGGTCCAGTTTTCAGGGTTTTGGGAGCAACTTACACTGCTTTTGTACATATGGGTACATTATAGCGGCTATTGGTATGCTGGATAGATTTGGTGGAGGCGATAAATTGATTGCTCTCTGAGATGGATATCAGCACCTGCTCAGCATGTGTCAATGCATTTACGTACCATCATCCCACAGGCTATCGTGAGACTTGTTGTACTCAGGACCATCGGAAAAGTTCAAGCGTGGTAGCCGACTAGTTCGCTTTTGGATATCCATCGGAGCAGCAACTGGAAATCCATGTAAGGTAGAATAGCAAATGTCGCAAGTCTCATCGTTGCTCTTATGGCTGCAAGTCGGTGGCATCGGAATTGTTGCTGAAATTTGGCCTAGAGTAATTTCTTAACATAGAGCTAATATGTGAGCAGGTCGCCTTCTCTGAGGAACATTCCTCTCTCACACATACCTGATGTCGTTGGGGATAATAGCGGTTGCTCAGTGTTGTCAGAAGCAACGCTGATGCGTCCTGACTTGCGGAAAGAGAGCCCTCTAGCACGATGAATCCCTTGCCTATGGAAAAGCCTTCTAGCACGATCAATCCAATTGTTAGCCAGAGAAGCTATTGAGAAGATGTGAAAACGTCAGCTACAACCAGTGAAGCGAAGCGTCATCCTAAGAAATCCAGGTAGCTATGCGCTGCTGTGCTCGGTGCTAGCGACGACGTATGCGATCTCGTAACATGATGACCTTGCAAATGTTGAATAAAGTCGTGTCCGCGTGTGATCGGGAAGAGAATAAATACTCAAGTAGACGGCTGGAGGTAGCGGCGAAAAGCTACAATGGGATCTCGATCCGGCTTCTAGCTCGAATGATAATTGGAGTGATGAAGAAGTACAGTTAGGAAGAAGTACATATATATATGATCGAGAAGTTTACGTGATAAAGAAGTATAGCAAGGAAGAAATATAATAAGGAAGGATAAAGTACAGGAAGGAAGAAGTATATATAATAAATAAGAATCTGTGTTAAAGTGTATTGTGATGAAGAAGTATAATGAGTTCAGGATGATGACACACTGAAGTCGACCCGATTGGACAACCCCGCCTCGGCTACATGTCTCATAGAACAATATGTGTGATATTCACAGTAGACTTAGGCTGCATTAGCTGACTTCTTCTTGCGTGCAAGCCTGGCTGTCCTTTATACTATGTGAAGACACCATCAGGACTTGAAGCAAAGTGCGACCGAACTCATTATGTGCATCGCAAGTGATCTGGACTTTTGGCGGCGGCATCATGATGGAGGAGCCTCGTACGAAGTGTTCGGGAAGCCTTACGCATGGCTTTGTGATGGACCGTGTGCTGGGAGCCAACGATTAGGGATCTCCCAGCACATATGTGCTTCTGATGAGATGTTCTACGACAGCAAGGCGACAAATGTATCACCACACGAAGAATATGAAAGGTATCCAATGTTCTCTGATCACCCTCTAAGGTGGAGCTGATGACCTCAAAAGGGCCGGCCCCGAGCAAACGAGGCAAAGCCAGCTTCACAAAGAGACTGACATACGGAAACTTTCTGGCATCCACTGTTCTCGCAACTATCTCGCTATCGTTTCTCCTTGCCCGTTAGTATGCTTCCCGGAACTTTGACCGACGCTGCATGGAGCACGTCTCTACGTACTGTAAGTGTTCAATGCAGCCATCTATATGCTAGACACCAATTACTCACGTACCCAGCATCCGTACTACGAGATATGACCCCGCGGTGGAAATATGTGCAGTCTAATGGGACGCACGGGCATCAGACTGAGTGGACAGGGGATCCAAGCCCAGAGACAGACGCCGTGTGGGACAAGTAGGCACATGGTATGTCTTTCGTTGCTTCAAAAAGTTACTAGATAATGTACCTGATAGCGAAACTACTAGTCAATTACGCCAGCATCCCAGAAGCTACGTTCAAGAAGCTACAAGAAGCCGATCTGGAGTCGCTCAACTAACGCCAGAGTATGGTGGAGGGTACATCAGGTGTGGGGGAAGCCACCCTAGAGGGAACAGTTTGAGCGTGTTTCGCAGTAGGAGAAGGGGATTGATTCATGGGGGAGGGTTCTTCTGGGAGGGTCAGGCTGGAGGAGTGTTCTACCTTTTTAGTGTAACAAAAACGGGCATTCTGGCATTCTTGACCACTTACAAGGCTTAAAAAGTCAGAAGCTACAACACTTAAGCTTGTGGAAGCGTTGGATGGCGCATTCTCAGAGGATATTACCGCCAGTGATTGTCAGGAATAATGGTTGGTCATTAATCCAAAAACTTAAAGACATCTTCAATTCCCGAAAACCTCCCAAAAATCAATCCATTGAGTGAACATCCACATCAAGAGCGCGCTTGGAAACGTAGAATCCAGCATGCAAAAGTAGAGCCACCACTATAGATAGCAGCAAAAGAAACTCTGTGTGCAAACCACCAAGCCACCTTCGAGAACCGTTTTGCTCTCTCAATCCCGTCATGTTCTCTGTTTTTCCTATCTGTTCTGCCGCCTAAGACGATTATCACGGGTCAGACACCGGGCTCGGTACGAGGCTGGGGCCCCCATTCTAGCCCCGGAGCGCACTCCCGCACACCCGCACTCCCGCAGCACCCGCAGTACCCGCAGACCTCCCTCCTGAGCCTCTCTCGTTAGGGATACCCGCCGGGGCATAGCACCCCTAGGCTCTTAGCCCTTACGCACAGCCCATAACAAAAACAAACACTTCCATATCCCACCACAAACAACGCTCTAGAACCATTCTTCTACCAAAAGATGACTGTCTTCTTTTCATCGCCTTACTCTCTCGATTCCCCCTCAAAAGCACAATCAAACACATTATCTTCGCACCCTCCCAGCAGCAGCACACCCTTCCTTACCCAACCCTTTTTTCCAACCCCATACTCATCCATCCGACATCCCCCTCCCTCCGTTCCATCCCCTCCCTCCCTCACTCACTCACTCATTCATACACCACCTAGGTCCAAAGAGCCATCACCTCATTTTTCCAGGAGTGCCCAAAGGCGCGATGGGAGGGGCATGAAGTGATGGTAATGGGGAGGGGAGGTTGGGGTGGTTTTATGATATTGGAAAGGGATTGTGTGGTTGGATGGAGGGTGTGGAGCTTTGTCTCGAGGAAAATTTCTTTGCGATAGCTTTACATCTTCGATATCTGCACAAGAAACAATGATGTCGTGGTTGCAGGCTTAGCAGGTTGCTTCGTCGTAGGCGCGACTTGCGCTGAAGTCAGCCGTTCTGCCTTCTCCGACTTCCATAACTTGGAGTTCAAAGTGAGAGGAGATGAAGAGAGGTTATTATTAAATGTTGTTAAAGGAGCCTAAAATTAAAGAGAATACAATAACCGCTATTTCGTAAGAGAATTGAGGTTTGGTGGAGGTGGATAAGTTGATTCTGGGTGCTAGAGATATAGAAATGATGGGGCTGTGGGGGTTTAGGGCATAATAGGGGTGTTCGTGCAAATTTAAGCCTGGTTGTTTGAGACCGTAGAGGCTGTTAGAATGTAAACTGCTAAAAAGATCGCACTTGTTACGAATAACTTTATTCAATTATCGGGGAGAGAAGTGGGAATGGGGTTTTAGTGCTGCTTAATCTTTAGATGAACAGGAGAAAGAACGGGTTCTATTCTCTGAATTCGAGCAGAACCTGGCTATGATCCGCTGGTAGATGATCATTCCTGTAGCATTCCTTTTAATCGGTTTAGCATGAAGAGGAGTCTAGATAAGTAGGAAATAGCATGCTTAGTCGGGAATCTGACGTTTAACACGCTGCACAAGTTGAGTAATAAACCATTAAGAACACGGAAAGGCTTGAGTTGTATCTTGAGAATGTAGTATCTGCAAGAAAGTTGCCATATCATTCGGCAGAGTAAGAAGGCAATATATCCCAAGTCAAACAGAACAATGCTGTGAACAAGCGGTCACTTGATTGTTCCTGTATCCTTTTGAGAGGTCAGTTCGCAGAAAGAGGTGTGGAGATAAGTAAGATACAGCATTCATGGATGGATATATCATTGTAGATAGTATAAGGAGTTGGGCTCTGAGCCATTTGGTTTACGAAATGATCGGAGAGATGTCCTCAAATCGCTTCACCTGATGCACTCTTTGAGATATCGTTTGGCAGGAATGGTGTTTAGATGAGTGGGATATAGCATCCAAGCTGGAGTTCTTGCTCCTTGATACAAGGAGTAGTTGGGTTCTGGACCATTCAGTGTACGAGAAAAGCGAGATATTGGGGGGGGGAATCTACCACCTGTAAGGCAGTTGATACACCATCGGTGGAACAAGAGTGAGACTTTGAGCATGGGTTTGTATGAAGATGTGTGCAGATAAGTTGGATATAGCATGCATAGGTGGTGATGTCCCCCATGTATGGCAGGAGAAAGAGAGCTCTGAACCATTTAGTGCGCGAGAACATTGGAGAGATGTCCTGCAATGCCGCCACCTAATGTGCTATTTTAAGACACCAATTGGCATGTATAGAGTTCAGATAACTTGGAGAACAGCACCCATGATGGTGATGTCGCTCGTAAATCGCACAAGGAGTCGGCCTTGGAACCATGTAGTACACGAAAACATAGGAGAGATGTTCTGAAATTCTACCAGCTTGCAACTAAATGAGAATTATTCGGCAAACGAGAGGGGAACGTTGAGGTAAACTTTGGCAGGAAGAGGTGTGTAGATAAGTTGGCTACAGTACGCATGGATAGACAACTTGCCTACAGAGAGCACAAGGAGTCGGACTCTGAACCACCCAGTGTGCGAACACATGGCAGAAATGTTCTGAAATTCTGCCACCTCCCGTACTATTTTCCTATCATTTGACAGAAAGAGGCATTTGAATAAGTTTCCTACTGTACGCATAGACCGACATCGTACCTTCAACTAGCACAAGCGATCGGGCTTTGAACCACCTAGTGCACACAGACAATCGAAGAGATGCGCTGAGATCCTGCTATATTGCGAGCGAGTTAAGAATCATTCAGCGCAACAAGAAGGTATTTCGTCGATGTTTTGCTGGATTAGTCGGACAGTAAACCATCTATTGCACGATGGAAGCGGAGTAGTGTCTTGAATAGCTTGCGATGTACAAGGCAATTAATACATCACTCGCCAGATCAAGAGGGGAACATATCAGCGATCTGATGGGCAAATCGGTGAACAAACCACCAAGTCCTCAGGAACACCGGAGAGAAATTCTAAGATTGCGCGACCTTGCAACTTATTTCGCACACCATCCTGCACATCCATCGGCGTATTATCCGACGGTTTCATTGATTCTCTATCGAACTATGCACGACTGTAGCGAAGGAGTTGGGCTCTGAACCATCTAGTGTGCGAAACAAGCGGATTGGTGTCTGGAACATTTGCGATTTACATGGTAAAAAGTCTCACATCAATCATTCATTGCACCAAGGGGATCATTAAGTTTTCCACAAAAGATTTGCAATTATTAAAAGCTAAAAAAAAAGAAAACACGCGACGCATCTCCCCCCCCCCCCTAAACATCGTACATATCATCCTCCTCCTCCCCCTCCTCATCCTCATTCTCATTNCGCCGCCCCCCCCCCCCCCCCCTAAACATCGTACATATCATCCTCCTCCTCCCCCTCCTCATCCTCATTCTCATTCTCATCCTCCTCCTCCCCCTCCTCATCCTCATTCTCATTCTCATCCTCCCCCTCCTCCTCCTCATCATCTGTATCATGATGATCGGCCTCTAAAAACCGAAGCCAGTCATCCGCAAGTCGTTGGAGGGCGGTGGGAGAGAGTGCGGGGACGGGGGCAGCGGATTTGGAGGCGGGGCCAGCGGGGGCTGTTGGGGTGGTGGTGGTGGGGCGGTTGATGCGGAGGGGGGCGAGGACGAGGTCGTGGAGGAGGCTTTGGGTGGCGCGGTGGGGTGGGTGATGCGGAGGGGGGCGGGGACGAGGTCCCGGAGGGGGCTTCGGTCGGGGATGGGGGGTGGGGGGTTGGCGGATGGAGAGGGAGCGGCGGTAGCGGCGGAGGGCGCGGTGGTGGAAGCGGCGGTGGGGGTGGATGTGGGAGCAGTGGGAGCAGTGGGAGCAATCTGGCGGAACGATATTAGTAAGTGATACTTCATGAAGAAGTAAGGGACTCACCTTCTTCTCCATTGTGGAGGAGTTTTGATGGGTGCTGGTGTGATCGTTCATATGTGTGTTGTTGCTGAGGAAAGGATTATGGAAGTGTTTATCTATATATATATTTACATGAAGTGAGGCGGAGTCAGACCACCGTGAACAGTACAATTCGGTTTGAAATATGTGCTCCGCTATTATTTGGAATGGGTGTGGTACCACATTCACTTCGAACAATGCTCACCAAAGTCCAGCTGTTCGCCTCCTGCATTACGCGGAAGGACCGAACTTTGGAAATTAAATGTGGATACGAACAAGTGCCTCGATATCATCTTAAATGGGTGCGACGACACATTCATTTCAAACAATCGCCAAAGGCCAGCTGTTCTTCGCATTTCGCAGTACCCGAGATCCCCGACCCATAGGGATTAAGTGTGGATACCATAAAGTATTGGACGGATAGACGAAGTGCCTCGATATTATTTGAAATGGGAGGAACGACACATTCACATCAAACAATGCTGCCCATAATCTAGCCGTTCGCCCTGCTAATTTCCTTTTGCTCCATCATGCATCACCCGCAATCACCCAACCTTGGTGGCTTTCGGCTGGTGTGTTGAAGTCGACGTGCCAGCAATGTTGTGAAATAAAATGCTTTGAATATCGTAGAATGCTCCAAGGTTCGACTGTGAGAAATGCTGGGCGAGGCTTGAAATGAGTGTGGATGACATAGAATATTGGGCGGATAGAGCAAGTGCCTCGATATTGTTTTGGTGTGGGTGAGACGACATATTCACTTTAAAAAGTGCTGAAAAAGATCTAGCCATTGGCCCCTGCTAGCTTACTTTGTTGTATCGTGCATTATACGCGTCACCCGACTTCTGAAATTGCGTGTGGATGCCATCAAACCGGGTTTTCTGGGCCGCCTACCGCTCGCGCTAGGAGAGAAACCATTCATTTGGAACAATGCTGACCAAAGTACAGCCATTGGCCCCTGCTATCTTGCTTTTGCGTGTGCATGCCACAGAATCTTGGATAAACTTGAACCTGGGATTTCTGGGTGAGAGGGCTTGGTATGGTCGATAATGCTCGACATGCTGCTCGGAAACATGGTGATCGTCCATCTGTTTGACTTAAAACGCTTTGAAATAGAGTAGATATTCGCCTGAAATAATGCTGGTCAAAGCTTTGCTCCGCCAATCCGCAACAGATTGCTTTTCTGGTGACATAGACATAAAGCCATTGCGTTAGTGCTAGCTCCCTTTTGCTGATGGGAGAGAGTGGTGTTGTGGGGTGGGTGATTCCATTCCCTTAGTTGCCGTCACTCCTGGCTGCCCTGTCAACTTTTACCTGGTCATCGTCGATGACCCAAGCTTGACTGGTGTTAAGGGCCGAAAGTTATTATCGGCTTCATCAGACTTGATGTGAGCGTGTTCTGATACTGCTTTTTGAGCTCGATCCGCGTAAGCCAAGCTTGGAAAGTAGGTGTGGGTGCCATAGAACGTCGCACAGATAGAACAAGTGCCTCGATCAAGATGCTTCACAGTAGGCTGTAGTCTGGTCGTATCTTCGCAGTCGTAACGCAATGTTGTTGTTTTGTATTGTTGGATCTGACATATGGGTGCTGGATGATTGTTGGGTTTTCTTCAAGAGTTCGGAAGTGAGAGAAGAGTAAGAGCACGAGCAAGACGCATTACAGCGGGGGTTATTCTCATCCTTCACAGGCATGGAGATAGGTGAGACCGGAAGCCGCGTTTTATAGAGGTTGCGATGCGGGATTGGGAAATCTGCGCTCCTGTAGCCACAAATGGACCGACGTTGGGGACGGGGGAGGACGATGTAGGGTTGATGAGCAACAATGTTTCGCTCCTTAGCTGCTGGATGTTTATCCTGGTTGCGATGTGGGATTGGGGAAGTCCGCGCTCCAGTGGCCACAAACGAACCGACGTGGGAGGCGGGGGAGGACGATGTAGGGTCGATGAGCCATGATGTTTCGCTCTTTGATGCTTTTTAGGATACGTAGGACCAGAAGTCGCGTTGTAGATAGGTTGTAATGCAGGGTTGGGAAAGTGAACGCTCCAATGGCCACACGTAAAACGGTGTTGGGGAAGGAGAAGGATGGTGTAGGGTCGATTTGCCATAATATTTCTCTCTTTGATGCTTTTAGGATGCGTTATCTCTGAGACATGGCTGCTGAATGTTAACCCTGGTTGCGATGTGGGATTCGGGAAATGTACACTCCAGTGGCCGCAGATAAAGCGAGGTTCGGGGAGGGTGAGGACGTTGTGTGGTCGATGAGCCATAGTCTTTCGCTCTTTGATGCTTTGGTGACTGGACGTTTACCCTAGGTTCGATGCTGGATTGGGGAAGTCTGCGCTCCAATGGCCGCAGATGAAACGACGTTGGGGAGGGGGAGGACAATGTATGGTCGATTTGCCATAATCTTTCTCTAATTGATGCTTTGCTGGGACATGGTAGACCTGAGATTTGGCTGCTGGATGTTTATCCTAGTTGCCATGCGGGATTTGGGAAGTGTACACTCCAGTGGCCACAGATAAAACGACCCGGGGAAGGGGAGACGACATATGGTCGATCTGCCATGATGTTTGATCTTTGAAACTTTTTGGATTGTGTTAGCCCTTAAGTAAGACCAGAAGCCGCGTTGTATAGGGGTTGGGAGGCGGGATTGGGGAAGTGTACACTCCAGTGCCCACAGATAAAGCGACCTTCTCGCTCCTCGGAGTGCGTGCCCATACATCCTTCACAGGCATAGGGATATGTGAGACCAGAAGCCGTATTGTAGATGGGTTCGAGGGCAGGATTAAGGAAATGTATATCCCAGTGCCCGCAAATAAAGCGGCGTTGGGGAAGGGGTAGGACGATGTGTGGTCGGTTTGCCATGACATTTCGCTAAGATGCTTTGCTCGGATATTTTAGACCTATGATCTGGCTGCTGATACATCTCTCTACTTGGTGTGCCGGGAATCGTAAATTGAGGGTCAGGTCTTGCGTTTCAGTTGAAAATGTAATGTATGACAACGCCTAGACCGGTAAGATGTAGATCGTAACTTTGCCTTCAGCTCAAGATCCACCATGGTGAGATACTCCCGAAATTCTTGATTGATGAGCACATTCCCCATTGTTCCATGTAAGGTCTTGTTTCGGAGTACCCGCAGCGCTGAGTGCCGAGATAGCACAATGTGATCAAACACGCGGGAAGGATCCTGATGCAGGCAAGAATGAGGACGGAGCATCAGAAATCGGCCTATGCTGTTGCTTCCGTTTGAAGAATCGCCGAGCAGTGATGTATGAGAGGAACCAACGGTTCGAATCACCCTTTCTTAACCACCTTGCGAATGCTTTTGGCCCATTCCCTCACATCATGCCTTCTTAGAAGTAACTCAACACTTGAATACTTCTCTGCTAGCAAAGTGGGTTTGATCCGCTGGTGAATGAATTCATGACATCCACGGCAGAGCCAAGCGACTTGCTTCAACTCATGTTTGCTGCATAAATCCTGCTTCAAGAATCGTCCATGCAAAACTTGTGGAATGAGATGATGTGCGGTGAGTTTGAACTGGTGACGTTCACAGATCTCGCAGCTGCCGTGGTTCTGGGATGCTGCTTTGACATAGTCGCTTACAATTGGAACGTAAAGCCGTTTGATATTGGCATCTTTGGGGATTCCAAGGTAGCTCTCTCCAGTCTCGTCAAGATTGTCAGGGAGATTGGAACATATCAGCATGATTCTTGACATGGAACAGGGCTCGCTGTGTAAGGCGGAGGAAGACATTGTCCTGAGGTCTTGAGGAAGAGCCATGAATAATCGTGATGTGAAGTTGTCCACTAAGATCTGAGAAGCCTCACTATCTGGTGATCGGCCTGCTGCTTGGCCTCCTCCAATGGATTGACCGTAGAACCATCCCCAAGGTTTTCCCCTGTTAATTTCTTGACATCTGAGAACCCCGCCTGGCTGACTTGGCTGATGAGAAAGAGAAAGGTGCCGCGAGAAACACTCAAGAAAGATATGATAATTGGATATTGCCGAGCGTACAGCCATCAGGTACTCTCAATTGTGTTCTTTGCGGACCAAGAAGCAGAGTGGTCAAGTGTAGTGCCAAGACCCATGTTGACGCTAGTCCCGTCCCGGCTTGGCCTTGAAAGATTTTGGCGAGTATTTTGCCAAGACATAAGATTTCCTCGTGCTCCGCAAAGGGTGGAGAGCTCAGCGGAGGCATCATACTGCTTAAGTCACAGTGCAGAGTTGAAAAGATTGAACTGAACGAATTGTAAGATTGTCTACATCGATCTGATCCCTAGGCTCTGGATGTTCGCGCTCAATGCTAGCCAATGTATCATCCCTCATGTAAGCCACGAAGAAGTTGAAAGATCATCTACATCGATCTAATCCCGAGACTTCAGATTCTCGCACTTAATGCTAGCCAGCGTATCACTCCTCATGTAAGTCACGAAGAAGGTTGAAAGATTGCCTTCTGTGAAGAGTATGTTCCATCCATCACTAACAGGTATAGCTTGGTAGTGAACCCAGTATGCAGTGCCGATCTGATGTCCAGGCTTCAAGTGCAGCCGAAGAAAGTGAGTTCATGTCGTCCAAGCACCTCATGCTTTCTGTGACCCTCCAACAATGCCTTACCGAACCACAATCTTGCCCCATAACGATGACTTTCAAATGCTCGGAGGAAAGTTTCTGATGGGGGACAGACGAAGCTTGTAGACGTTTCACAGATGACTGAGTCTGATCTGGTGGCGGACTGAAGGGTTTTTCGCAGTCTTTTAGCAGGATCTCACAATGCAGCAACTCAAGGAACTGCAGTCATCAATGCCTTCCTATTGCACATGGCTCCCATCCACCATTGCTTTCCAGAACCCTGTGGCGAACGACCTGTGTTGACAGACATGTAAACAGGCTCTCCTCCGGCCGTCTTCCACATCTCCATTCTGAACTGCAACACAGTACCAGATTCCCCTTCACACCTTCCTCCAGATGGTCATCACCATCTCCAACAATTCTCTTGCAAGACAGCCAGCGATTCCACCACATACCCTCCTCCAGACGTCATCCCCATCTCCAACAATTCTCTTGCAAGACAGCCAGCGATTCCACCTCATACCCTCCTCCAGACTGTCATCTTCATCTCCCACCATTCTCTTGCACCACAGCTCGAGCTTCCCTTTCACCCCTTGATCATTGCGGACGAAAAAATTCTTAGGGTGCTCTATGGGTATTTGATGGCTTGTAACGCCACTGCAGGAATCATGCCCATGCGAATGAAAAGGAATTCTTGAAAGCTAAGCTTGCTAGTATGCCCACCTGTTGAGCCAGTGCGCTTTGGGAACTTGATCTGTGATTATGTAAAGGCGAGAGCGCCTCCAGACTGTCATGTTGACCCAAGGCAACGCGTTGAGCCATGTCTGCGCCTTTGAAGCACAACTGCGCCGTGGTACCGAACTTGCGTTGCTCGTATTGAGCTACCTCTGCACTGATTGAAGCACAAGACTGCCGAGGTATCAATGTCTCGTTGGTGGTGTTGAGCTCCTCTTCCCCAATTGGAGTACAGAATCGCCGCGGTATCTTCCTGGCATCACTTGGTATTCTGGGTTGAGATTTTCCGCTAGCTAAGCCGAAGTCGATCGCTTTTATGAGCAAATTGTTTCTGTTACCTATAGCTTGGGCTTTTTGAGGCAGGCCATTTAGTAATTCCAGGTCAACCAATCCTAGTGGCCATACGTTGATTTTCCCTCAAGACTTGGCTAGACTGTCTCATTATATCTTGAGCAATATTCGAAGACTTCTCTGTAACATCCGTCATAAGGAAGGGTCTAGAAGGTGTTTTGTCTCTTACTTGTATCAAGTCTCGAGGCGGAGATGGTTTCGTTTTGGATGGGAGGTCGGAGTTCGATTTGATCGAGCGATAAAGACATGGCATTGCTCCTGCATTTATTCGTCTTGACATGAGACAATGAGGCGGCTGTTGTGGAGCTGAGGTTGAATACTTTACAGCAATTGTGGCATTGGGAAAGGCAAGACTGGTGGGTGCATTGAGCGCAGAAGCAGAGGCTCTGGAAGCGGAATGCTTTTTCTGTAGCATCCACGAGTGTTGTACTGGCAAGCAGAGGCTCCGGAAGCGCAATTCTTTCTCTGTAGCATCCACGAGTGTTGATAAGGCAAGCAGAGGCTCTGGAGACGGCATGCCTCATATGTAGCATCCACCAGTGTTGATAAGGCAAGCAGAGGCTCTGGAAGCGGAATGCCTTATCTGTGGCATCTACGAGTGTCGAATCGGCAAGTAGAGGCTTTTAATGACGTGGATTGTCATTAATGTATAGATTGTAGCGGTGCTCCAAGGGTTTGTGGTGTTGTTGGTGCGGTGAGAGTTTGGAGATCACCTCAGTCTTCCAATTTTCGATAGACTGCTTCTCTGTTCACCCCTACCAATTGCCATGGTGAAAGCAATCCAATCGATAGGATGCAGTATTAGGTCTAGATGAGCGATTTCGGATACGTTCTGATCTAGAGGTCCCGTTGGTATAGCTGAAATTGATAGTAGCAGGAACTTTCTGCGAGCACGCTTGCAACAAATATCCAGTGATGTCACCAATGTCGTCCACACTGTCCCAGCCCATAGAAAGCCTCTTGCTTTACAACACCCTCCTTTGTTCCTCGAACCAAACGTAGCTTTCCTCGTCCTTCGTAAGTCGGATATACTCATCATCACCCACGATCCTCTTGCCCCATAGCTCAATTTTACTCTCCACGCCCCTTTCCCATGTCTTTCACGAGTGGAATCTTCCATGCCTTGGGAGGGCCATAACTGGGGGCTAGCATAGCGTCTGCTTCGTCGATAACAAACCAACGAGTGTTCCATCAACCACTGTGCCTTGAGGGAGAGGCGCTGGTCCGGAAATTGTGTTCAGACTGGTAGCAAATTGATAAAATCGAGGGATAAATCTGCCTAGTGTTAATCTTCACGAGTGTTGAATCGGCGAGCAGAGGCTTTCGACGAAGTGAATTGTCCTCAATGTACCCTCTTTTATGCTCGCAAATGAAGGGATGCATGTCGTCCCAGCAATACACCAGCCGAGAAGTAGAATGAAGGCTTCGCCATGAGAAGGTCAAGTGGATGAACGGATGCATGTCGTCCCGGCAATATACCAGCCGATGTCCAGTCGAGGGTACTCGACGTGACCACGTACCGGCCCTTCTCTCGTGGCAGCCGAATGCATCGAGCATCATCACAATCTGGCGAACGACCTGTGTTGAGGTGCGAGTTGCGTTTGTCGAGGAAGATGGATTGAAAGACGTGGTTGTCATAGGAGAAGAACAGCCACCGGGTATCTTCCTTTCACTGCGAAATTTCCTCCGGTTGAATGCCATACCACTCTGCAACACTTTGGCTATCTGCTGGAATGCAATAATCGTCGGTGTATCACGCCCGGAAGTGAGGTGTCGATGCGGTGAGGACTTGGAATAAAAGCATACCAAAGCGTCAGGACCAGGCCCCCACTGAACCACTTTTGCGGTATGTAGACGGTATTGAAACGGTTCTCTTAGATGAGTGGAGCCAGAGAAATTCGTTTGTTGATGTATCGCGATTGTTGTCGATAGATGTAGACAAAGGCTTGGATGGTGAGAGATTATAAAAGTAAGCGTGAAGGAGGGTAGACTAAGCGAGACTTAAGTGTACTCCAGAGTCTTCTATTCCATGAGTTGTGATGATGAAGGGTAGCGAAAAGGCGTTGTGACCGAAAGCAAAAGGGTATTGTCAATAAAGTGTGGAATGGTAAGGGGATGAATAGGACCGGGATTTGCTGTTATGGGAGAAGAAACAGCCACCGGGTGTCATCCTTTCACTCCGCCATTTCCTCCTCCTGAATCCCATACCATTCGTAGCTGAAGATTTGGACATCGGCTGATATGAGCCCCTAGGCTCCTGAATCCCATACCATTCGTAATTGGAGATCTGGACGTCGGCTGATATGAGCCCCCAAACTGCTGGGCTCCTGTTATGCGAACATGCAAACTTAGAAGATGGCCGTTGATTCGCCTCTTCCGTGAATAGGCGGGAATGAACAATGAAACTTCGTGTCAAACGCCATTTCGAATGCAGCCCTCGCTTAATTCCATACCCCTTCGGCAATAACATGGGCTTTGGTAGTAGAGCGAGTTGACCGTGGCCGCTTGTCTCCGATCGATTTTGGGGTATAGCCTGCTTAAATGTCTCTGAAAATAGACCTTGCAGTGGTGAAGTTCCCAGCTGCTTCGGTAGAACATGGGTTTGAACAATAGAGTGAGATGGCCCTGGCCACTTAAGTCCCGCCGAGTTTGTGGCATGAATTGCGTCTCCAAGTTTCAAAGTGGACCTTGAAGCGGTGAACTTCCCGATTGTTTCGGTAGAACAAGGGCTTGAGAAGTAGAGTGAGATGGCTCTGGACACTTAAGTCTCGCTGAATTAAGGGGAGAAGTCGCTGGTTTAAGTTTCAAAGTGGACTTTGTAGCGGTGGCATTCCCAGCTGCGGCGGAATTTCAAAGCAAGCGAAGCAGTGGAACTTCGTGTCAAATACCGCAACTAGCCTAAAAAACCATGTCAGTCTTTCTTAAAGAGGTGAAAGAATTTGGTGTTGCAGCACTCACATTTGGTACCAAGTTTGTTTTGTTTTCCTCATAACGCGTAGCCGTGGTGGAATTTATGTAGCCTGCAAAAGCATGTCAGTCTTGCTTAAAGAAGTAAGAAAATGGGACATTCTGCAGTACTTAAACTCACCTTTGGTACCAACTTTGTTTTGTTTTCCCCATAACGCGTAGCCGCAGCGGAATTTCATAGCAAGCGAAGCAAGAAGAATGGAACAAGATTCTTTACGGGACGCATCGAGAAGGACCATTCTAAGAAGGGATGCGGGATCGTAGATTATACAAGGTGCAATCAAAGTATGGATCTTTCTTTCCAGCTGCCCATGTTTATACCCAGTGGTGGAGTGTCATAGCCACTGTGACGGTTAGCAGAAGGTCGAAAAAAGACGGGAAGGAGATTTGGCTCTCACTTACCGGAAATTTGTGCTCGGCGTGTTGCGTTCATAATAAGCACCTCCGTTTTCGGAACCAGCTGGAATGTTGAATTTGGTATTGGTGTGCAGCTGTTTCGCAGAGCTGGAAGCCAACCTTTTGCGGTTATCGAGAATTGGTGAATGATGGATGGATGGTAAGAGTGTTGACGAATGAGAGATGAGAGATCTTGGTGTATATTTGATTGTTGTCTTTTGGCCGGCTCCCTCGGCAAATGTTGGCTGGGGCCAATTGCATGAATGATATCCGGAAATCACGCCGACGCCAGAATCACGGTCCCATTGCTTGTGTTGAGCGATCTCTGCGTCGATTGGAATACGAATTTCCACTACGATTTACGAATGCTACAAAGTGGAATGGTATTGAAAGTGAACAACTTGAATGATAGCCTAAAGCTTCTGCCATTGCTTTGGAGTGAGACTGCAGATGAGAAGGGAATGAAAGAACAAATAGAAGGACACTCGGATACAGCTAAGTATTGCTGGTATCTGTGCCATTGTGTTGCAAGGTGTTGCACTGAAAGAGGGATGAACAGAAGTGCAAGGCGTAAGGCTAATAATGAATCAACACCCAAGGTAAAGTAAGAGGCAATAAGGATAGAACACCTCAGAATGGTAATGCTAATGGCGTTGGCTTGGAGATGCTGCCAGCCCAAGACAGTATTGCATGCCCATGAGAAAAGAAAGAAGGATGCACCGGGAGGGAACCCCTCCTTATATCTTTGAATTCCAAGCCGAATGACGCCTGACACTGTGTTAATGCACGTCAGTGATGCAGTGAACTCGACAGGAGTATGTTAGATTCATTGGTCTTCACTGGACAGCGACTTGAACATCCAAGGTGAATGGATTCGTCCTTGCATGCTAAATGACGAATCTTGGCTATGTGACGCATGCTACGCCGGTGTTATACGATTGTCCAATTCCATTGGCTCCTTTGTCGTGTCGTAAGTCATCAAGACTACGTGTCGCGCCTACGAAAACGAAGGGGGGTGGCAAGAGCAGAGGCGTAGAGGAGACGCCCGGCCTTTGCGTACAGTTTGAGACTACTCGTCCAATCATTCCAATGCAAACAAGGTGGCCTGACGTCGACTTCGCCTCTCTATCGAGCTTCATCTTGGGGCTTGGTTGCTTGGCAGCTATCGTACACGACGAGCCGGGAGGCGGTGACCCATGGACGCAGCCGTTACGCTGATGCCTCTTACATCATTGAGCATGTGAAAGCGAAGAGCAAACGCCTTCATTCGAGGCCCCCAAATTGCTATGTCTATGGCTACGCCTGCGGATGAAATGTGAAGGATCCAGGCTGGGTGTATCGGCTAGATGAAGAGCCCCTTTTCAGATGTGATCGGCTTGATTTTGTTTCATTGGCTTCAGTCATCAGCTGCCATTGCTCAGAAAGCAAGTCCAAGCCACCTTCTAGGTAAGCTGCGCATTCATCAGGTACTCAACCTACTGTTTGCCCAAAGTCTTGAGACCAAAGTGTGCGAGGATTCACTTCCACCGAATCTTGCTTCCTCACATCACCTGTCATTGCTCAAGAGCCGGTGAGCTTACAAGTCGTCATTCTGAATGGCGTGATGTAGATGCTCTGTGGAAGATCGGCAACGACGCCACCAACTCACCTGAATTATGCCGTGTTACGTTGCCCTGGATCCAAGAAACGGCTTCATCCCGTCTGATCCGATGGCAGACACACCGCTACTAGTGCCGGGCTAGCGTATGGGAGTTGCAGATTGTAATTCAAGGGGCAAAGTCGTGAACTGAGTGAGGGCAGGAACAGCTCCTCTTGCCACATGCCGATCACCCCCGCCACCATATCCGACAGGCAAATTGAGCATAATATGTGGCTTCAGCGAGGTCATCCAAACCTCAATACCACTTTTTCGTTGCCATCAGCTGCCTTTGGTAGAACTGGCGGTGTAGCTTCTCGCCTACCGAGCAGCTGAGCACTTTCCCTTTCCCCGGAAGCCTTGGATATTATTCCGTAATGGTTGCATCGGATCCCTGGTCCGGACCATATGCAGCTTCCCCCCGGCAGGTATCAGGCGGTCAGCATCAGCATGTCATCCACGTCATCATTCTAGGGTCTTCTATCCCTGTCGCTCGTACCACTATCGCTCGCCTCATTCTGGGTGTGGGACCGTTGAATACATTAGAAGTCTCATTCCCATTCATCTTCTTTCCTCATCAACACCTTTCCACAGTGGGCCTTGGAGCTTTGAACATCCTTCGTGGTCGGCAGTATCGTGCTGTCGACCACAGAATACCTTCTGGGTCAAAGCCGTTAGAAACTCAGTCACCTTCAGTACAAATAAGACTCGGGGGGGGTTTTTTTTTATATTTTTTTTAAGGATCAGGTGAGGCCCGGCGATGTGCATCTGCTGCACCTCCAGAAGACGTATTTCTTTGCTAATGAGTGATCAGAACCAAATGCAAGCCATGCAGAGTTCTCCAAGCAGCCACGAATCCCCACTTGGCCATCGCAATGATCAGTATTCTGGGTACAATCTTGACCATGTCTTGTACCATCCTATGATGCAACCCAGCCCGCCACAAATGGTGGAGAGTTTCTGGCATCAGCAACGTAAGCAATATTCTCTGCCACATTATCATGCGTGTCAAAGTGCTTACATGTATTGCAGATCCTGTGCCTCGCGGTTCACAACTCGCCAAGTACCTGCACGAGAATTTCCAATACCACACCTCCTCCAGCTCATCCCTCGAACGCTCCACCAAGCCCTCAAGCACAGAGCAGCTATTCACACCAACAGCATTATTCACCCAATGCGCAATTTCGTTCACCTCTTATGAACGTGAACACACATTACGGCCAACCGCGAACTCCGCCTCGCATCGTAAGCCTTCACCTCCCTCTACATCTCTCTCAACTGACTGACTTCTAGTGGTGCTCTACCTCCCATCAACTCTGCGGGCGTCGGCGAAGTTGACATCCCGAGGAGAATGAGGGGGGAGTACGCGGTACACGGTGACATCGTTCTAGGCCGCCGGTCTAGAGGGGTGTGCCCGTATTCTGCGTGCTCCCTCCTCATTTTCTTCGGGATGTCAAATTCGTCGACGTCCAAAGAGGCAAGAACTTCGTGGAAGGGGACATGGGGTGCGAACTCCCCCTCGCATGGTGAATCTTGGTGTTGCAATTGGGGAGAGGAAGGGCAATTGCGGGGGGGAAGGACAACTGGGGAGGGGGAGGGAGGGGGGAATGATGTTGAGGTGCTCATACAGAGAGCCCAGGAAATAGGCATTAACGAACAAGATGAGCTTCTCCAAATAATAAACACTGAGACTCCAACACTCCTTGCACTTGTGATGCAAATACTGTACCATTCCTAGTGACCAAATCCACAATCGTGATTGTAAAAGTGGCTTCTGTTCTTTCGTGATGGCAATCGCCCTTACTTGAGGCAAGCAGTTCGTATCCCAGAAAGATCGTCTACAAATCACCAGCGCGAGATCATTACTTGCCAGGACGTCTGGCCATTCAATCATTGACACCGCTCTTCGAAGGCGGACGGCAGTACCTCACGCCTAAGACTTAGGCGTACACTCGCATGTACTCTACCATCGTTCATCTACTAGATGCGAGCTCCATACTGAACAGCACTCCCACCCTCAGAGAGTTTTACCATCTAAGAATGCCTCCATTGCCAGATGTACCGTCAGCCAAGTCGCTAAAGGTCGCCACCCATGCACCATCTTAGATCTGAGGTGTGTGATGATATTCCTCGTTCACTGTTGGTTGGGTGGAGCGCAGGAAGGGCACCTGGCAAAGTACGCATGGATGATGGGAGGGAGATCTTTTGGCCTATTTTCTTGGCCCTCGGGGTGCTGGAGCCTATGAACGCTTGAAGAGGCTGTATGGGATTCGCGTAATATTGCTTCAATTATTTTCCAGGCGGCTATGACGCCTTGGTAACGGTGATCTTTGCAGGTTTCGGGGCGGTGAACCCTGTCGTGCCGTAGCCAGGGCGAAGGAAATTGCAAGGGGCGGCTCCACACCTCCTCATTTGAGTATAGAACAACTAGTCAGCGGTTGACCTCCCCTCCTTCTGATAATTGCCTCCCGGTCAGGAGGCGGCTGGTACGCGTATTCGTCACTAGTTCCTCCGCTGCTGCGTCCTTGGCTCTCGTATTGGTGCTTCGGGTGACGTGTACACTCTTGAAGGCCCCTGACTGGCTGAATCCAATTCCAAGAGACTAGCCTAGTTGAGGTTTTGATGGTCTTGGCCTTTGGATCAGAATAACACTTTTGGAATTGGGGGTGGGAATGTGCCAAAGAGTCAACACTTCCGCGCCCAAACAAACATTCAACCCCGACTATGAAAGAGTCGTTCAGAATTACTACATGAGACTCCTGACACGAGAGGACTCAAGTACAGCTCCCGCGTTCAAAGCCAGCATCATTAGCCAGCATAAGGGAAGAGGACAGCCAAACATCATCCCCAAACTCGGCAGATTTAGTCTCATCCTCACGACAGATAGAAGAGGAGGGAATTGAGGTGATGAAGGGCAATGCCCCAGGATGGCAAGCAAATTACATGAGTTACCTTTACTGGGTCTTTTCTGCAGGTGAGCAGGCAGGACAAACGATGTTCTTGATGCTAACATTTGGCCCCAGCAAGCACCCTCCTGGTATGTTGTTCCTCCTCTCCGCCCTGCGATCTCAGATTCACATCTCATCTTCGCCATCAGGACATCCCCTCAAGCACCTTTACCACAAGAGCAAGGTCACACACATGTGACGATCAGCTTGTGGCACCCTTCAAAGCTCTAAGAAGTTACGGAGGAGGTGAGGGAACACGTCAGGTACAACCAAGGTCCAGTAGCGAAGCCGCACAATCGTGACATTACTGACGAGAAGATGTCCAGGAATCACCTTCGAAAGAGTCATTGATGATCATCCAAATCTTATCGCATGTGTGGTATTCAGTCATGGAGGGGCTGAAGAGCTTCGGCTCGCGGGGCAGGGAAGTACGTCCACCAGCACCAGGCTGTGTTGCCCGCATGTCTACTCTGACTGAAGCTTTTGACACTCCTACGAGCATCCAAGGCCGCACTCTTCGGACTTCACTTACTCAAAACACAGAGTGGCGAAATCGCTATAGTCCTCAGCCCCCAGTGATACCTGATTTACCTATGTTGCCTTATGGGGTTGGGTCAGACACAATGTATCCACGAGCTACGGGAGCCGCCAGCGTTCGCTTCCAGCGACTGATTCAAAGTCACCCTGGAAAGTCAACGGTTGTCTGTATGCCAAAGTTTCCAAATTCAAGCGTTTTGGCGAGACGAGAAGCCGCCATCGCAATAGTCGTATATAGTTTGCAACACCAGAATGAGATCTTGGCTCAGTCTTCGTGCAAAATTTGTCGTGAATAGCTGTAGCAGTGAAGGCTCCTCTCTCACCCGTCACCGCCCAGTCCGAGACTCTCTGTAAGTCCCGGTGCTGATTGAATCCCTACTCAAGCCAACTGGTATACCCACCTCGCCACGAGCTTGAGGACCGAAGACCGACTTGAGCTTCCAAATACTACCACCCGCTACTACCACCCGCTGCCACTCCTCATTGGTGATTACTCCACCTTTGCCAATACACTACACATCTCGGACGAAGCAGACGCAATGCATGCTATGGACATCAGAGTTTCCGCCAACCAAGCTTTTCTGGCATACCTCGTGTGTGGTTCTTCGCTTGGTTGCGAAAACGCGACACGAAGGCAGTGGTTTAGCTCTCGTACTCGCAGATCGTAGGAGACACTCCGGGGCAGGCCTTTACCGAGTTTGATGGCGAGATATCACTTGAAGCATCTCATGTACTATGTGCAATGCATGTGGATGGGGGACTACCCTGACCGTCTTACTCTTGGCATCGTTACATTGACTGAGGAGGTCTCAACCCTGCTCAGTCAATGTTTCAGGCAGGTCATTCAGCGATCCATTTTCAGGGAGATTCTTATTGCTAGATTTCGAGGCATGAAGACCTCCCACCTCCTTGTGCTGCAATTGTCCAGGGCTCGTGTTAGCGGCCTCAAAGTCTGCGATAACTTCACGCAGTTGTGTAAGACAGTAAAGGCTCTGGCTTTTTGTATGATCCAGTAGAAGAGTCTGACAAGTTTGAGCAAGCTGACAAGTTTGAGCAAGCTGACAAGTTTGAGCAAGCTGACAAGTTTGAGCAAGCTGACAAGTTTGAGCAAGCTGACAAGTTTGAGCAAGCTGACAAGTTTGAGCAAGCTGACAAGTTTGAGCAAGCTGACAAGTTTGAGCAAGCTGACAAGTTTGAGCAAGCTGACAAGTTTGAGCAAGCTGACAAGTTTGAGCAAGCTGACAAGTTTGAGCAAGCTGACAAGTTTGAGCAAGCTGACAAGTTTGAGCAAGCTGACAAGTTTGAGCAAGCTGACAAGTTTGAGCAAGCTGACAAGTTTGAGCAAGCTGACAAGTTTGAGCAAGCTGACAAGTTTGAGCAAGCTGACAAGTTTGAGCAAGCTGCTATGCAGATAACAAATAAGAATTGTATGCAGGGTCCCACCTGGGCACCAACTTGTCCTGCATGACGAATGTACAAACATTATTTGTTTTTTTCATTTGGTTGTCAAATACGTAACCGATAGAAAGGTAAAGTAGATGATTCCTTATGATATTATGTATCTCCTCGTTCATGAGGCTCATCCGCTCGCGGGACGGGGGCAAAAGATTTCGATGCCAAGCCGCGCTTGAGCTAGCGCTAGCGCCGGGTCGCTCCCGAACCTTCTTTCTACCGCGCGAGCGCTACTGCACGAATGCGCCGCTTCTGCACAAATCTGTCCCAATCAGAAGCGAAGTACTCTGTACTCCTGCATTTGGGAAGGATGGCTGTTAGCAATAATATCGTAATCGCATTTGACCTCTACGGCACATTGCTTTCTACCGAGTCAATTGCTAAGGAGTTGTCAACGCATTTCGGAAAAGAAAAAGCCACGGCTCTTGCTGGGTTATGGAGACGCTATCAACTTGAATATACATGGCGATTAAATAGCATGGGTATGCTCTACCAAAATCATAGTTGTACGTTCCATTGACGATCCATAGAACAATATGAACCATTCTCATCAATAACGCGCAACTCCCTTACCCACGCTCTGGCAGAGTCTGGTCTATCACTGGATAACGATTCCATTGCCTCATTAATGAAGGCATATGACTCTCTATCAACATTCCCAGACGTCACTCCTGCTCTTGAAGCTCTAGCGAAAGAATCTGGCGTCACGGCAGTGGTGTTCTCGAATGGTACCCAAACCATGGTAACCAACTCCGTAAAATCATCGCCAGACCTTAGCCCTCATGCCTCGGTCTTTAAAGACATTGTTACCGTTGAGGAAGTCAAGCGATTCAAGCCTGCTCCGGCCGTGTACTACCACCTCGCGGAAAAGGTGGGTAAGCCAACGACCAAGGAAGCGATGGGCGAGATGTGGCTTGTGAGCGGCAACCCGTTCGATGTGGTGGGGGCGCGAGCGGTAGGTATGCAAGCTGCGTGGGTTGATCGGGCTGGGAATGGATGGGTGGATCAGTTGGTTCAAGGGCCGAGTGGGGAGCCTACGGTTGTTGTTGGGGATTTGGAAGAGGTTGTTGCTGCTGTGAAGAGGCATTTGGGAAGATGATTGACAGCGCTCACCTAGTATACCAGTCCGATAGTGAAAAGGCACATATGAGAGTCTCGGGTACCAATTTTGGCTCGCGCACAGCGTTCGCCAGAATGGCCTCAAAAGGTGCCCCGAAAGGCCGGGTGTAGGTAGTAGCCATTAAGACACCGACGCCAGACGTAGAGAACCGTTTCACACATTCTTACTCGACAGAGCGATGTTCCTTAATCCACTGGCAAGATCAGGAATTGAGGCATCAAGCATGGGGTGTTGTCGAACATTGTGAGCTCGTCACTGTGAAGAGTCAGCGACTGGCCAAGGCTCCTGCAAAATGTGAAGATTGTCGATCGAGAAGCTGGGGAACACGATCCCATGGCTCTCTTGCCTTTGTAACCAGCAATTTATGGCGAAAGTCTTTCGGTGCAGTGCTTCTGATGAACACCATTTCCTTCGTGGTTTGAGCCCAGACGCTTGGTGGCAAGCACAAGCTTCCTCAAGTCGGCTTCGTGTGCGAACTATGGCCTGGGGTTGAGTGCCAGCCGACTAAGACCACTAATTGGGCGATGGGCGGTGGGCGGTGGAAGCACTATCTGGCGCTTTGATCGGCGAAGTTGATGCACCTTGGAACTCAAGAGCTCACTAGTAGCAGTCCTCGGTGGTATCTCGACTGACGAGGAACAAATTTGATCTTCTGAGAAGCTAGGGAGAGAGGCAGAGTGGGTGATTGTTTGCCAATCTGTTGGGAAGGAGGGTTCTGGTAGGCGAGGGATTCCAAGGGTTGAATTGCGGGTCGTTTAGCTGCATGGTCAGTCTTTGGTAATCTAAGACCGCAAGGAGTACCTTGCTATTCAATTGCAATGGTGCATTATGTTTCTATTTGGAGGTAAGGTATTATGTTGATCGATGTAGCCATCATATTACCTGCTGGTTGTAACCTAGTACTGCCAAGGTGGCACCTTGGCACTGAAGCATGCTAGCAAAGTATGCTAGCAATACGAGAGCATGCGACGCCTTTAAAATCTACCTACGAACAAGAAAAGGAAAGGGATGAAGGCGCCCTCGGAAAGCCACAACAGCCTGGCTAGCTTAAATTCTTCCTTGTTCGCCCACGACTACGCTTGGTAGCTTCCTTCAGAGCTACCGTAGCAACAGCATCACTTCCTACAGCAACCACAGCCTACTGCTGCTGCTGTTGCTAGGCCCTGAAGCTTTGTTGATATCCCAGCTCTTTGTGTGTAGTAACCATCGACCTCATCACTGCTTTATTTTGTAACGGTCGGTCGGAACAACTTCTCGGCGGTTGATCTTCTCCCACCCAAGCTTGGAAAGACATGCTTAAGTCAGATCTTTCAGGCTACAAAACCAGCTTGTGGGAAGGTCCGCTGCAAGCGATATGGCCTCGGTGATTGTAGAGTCGTCGCTGGAAAGGGCAGCTGTTGCAGGTTGTTTCTGGGCGAGAGGCGCTATTGAAGAGGCCAATCTTGTGTTTTCGGCTCTTCATCTAATAATGCTTCGGCTCCGCGCGGAACGCCGTGTTGGCTTATGGTGCCGTTCGTCGCTTCTGTAATGGAAGGCCTTCGTCAAACTGTGCGAGACACGAGACGAATTAGCCAAGGGCAACGACAACGTACAACGATCCGAAACCACATTCAATAGGAGATTGACTGCTCTTCCATTTCGGACTCCCACGTTGGATCTCTTATGCGTGACGCAGCCGGCCCAGTCGACGTTTCATCAGAGCGTAATGCGGATGCGTTGAGGGCTCAGAACCGGAACCGTCGCCTCGTACATCGAACTAGAGCAGAGAAATATCACCATCCGAAGCCGTAGACGTTGAAGAGGTATTATCGTTAACCTGTCGTCCTAATCTGCTTCCGACGGGCCCAAGGTGTGGTTCCAAATCCCCAAGAGGACGAAATAGTTTTTGCAATCGAGGGAGGGGACAGATAGTTGTAGAAAGACCCTCCTGACTTTGATTGATAGTGCTCGTTGTCTGCCGGAGAGTGAAATTGTGCTCTGGTAGCGAAGGCAACTAAATCCTGTTTGTTACCTCGGACGTGATTGCTACTGGTCTCACGGTCAATGTTTGTGTCTGTCTGTAGACCGCGTGTTCCCCAATTGTCTCACCCTGAAGTCTGATTTTTCTTGTCGTATCTTTCATGATTAGCCGTCAAATGAGCAGCTTTTGGCCTAATTGCATCTGCGAAGAGAATCTTTCGCACACACCTTAAGAGCTCCACCAAAGTGTTCGGCCTAACGACACCAGAAAGGTTTTATCTTGCGAACGGACGAACGATTGCATCATGGAAATCATTCACTGGAATGTAATTAGCTAGGCATGGCCAACTAGCTGCTTGCTGAATCTTTTCAGCAAAGAACCGGGTACCTACACCTCTAAGCAATCCTGTCTTAGCCGACTTCATCTAGATTGTAGAGATGATCAAAGATGTAGGGAAGACTCTGTCACGTCAAGAAAGCTGGATCCAGAGTCCATGTGCCAGGGATGACCAGATCAACTCCGAGAAAGACACCTCCCCTTCTGATGTAGCCTGCTCCGGCGTGCACTCAAGACGACCTGCTCTGGTTCTTTTCCATTACAGCTCAGAGCCCCAGACAGGCAACGGTCGCATAAGCGTTCTCGAGAAGCTATCACTCCAACGGCCTGAGTAGCTGCTCTATGGGCGAGTACGACACTCTGACCTCGAAAGTAATCGCTGTGGGTGATGTTGGAATGATGATTAGCTTGCAGTATATGTAAAGAGCTGATCCACATTTTGGTATGTCGCACCGTTCTCGCGTTGCTGTGTCCTATCCAAAGTGACAACTTCAGCCTTCTTGATACCATTAATGCCTCCGTACTGGCATTGTCTAGCCGCCCGAAGCGAAGCTTCAGATCGGACCTGCATTCTCGCGCGTGTAATTCACCAATGAGCTCGATTTGCCACAGGATCATATTCAGCAGTCGGGATTGTTACTGCTGATGTCCTTCGACCACGGTCGATGCTGTCGCAACTTTTCAGCCTTTATAGTTCCCTCAGATCCAGGAACAACGCAGCACTACTTGACCAGTATTGTCTCCTCTGCCTGGGAACCATCGCCGTAGCTCCGCCAACGTCTTACTATGCGTGGCGTACGATTCAATTCCAGCTCAAAGTTGGTGCGGTGTCATGAAACTTTGGACACCTGGCGAGGCTCTTTTCTTTAGAGATACACCCTATGTTCTGCTTTCATATGGGGAATACGTCCAGGCGACCCTAGACTTCCGCTCTCCAGTTCCAAGCAGCAGGCTCATAAACTCCTGGGCAGATATACACAGATGGTCTACACGTTCCCGTGATCACCCAGCCTCCCAGGACCCGCAGCAGTGATTGTTGAAGTCTCGGTAAGGATAGGGTCTTCGTGTGGCTCTAAACAAGATCAGGGGCATTACATTCATGCAACATTCCAAACTTCCAGCATCTACTCATTACTCAGGGAATTCTTTCTTGACGAGTCAAGACGACAGCATGCTAGATCCAACCACCCTTTGGCTGAAAAGGAGCAGTCTCCCACTTTCACGAGCTACACACCCCCAACAACGGAACAAGCTAAAGCGGAGCGAGCCTTCAGGCCGATTGTCAGAGGTTGTTGCCCGAGATTTCATCTGCGGCTCCTTTACCCAAGAAACGCTCCTTCCCCAGTCGCATGAAAGCAGATCATCCAAGGCCTTCACGGTAGAGAAAGCTCGCTGCGAATCATTTGGGATATATCCTGAAGATCTACAACATATGATGGATGTTCAGAACTCTACCAACGCGAGCAGGACTTGCTTTGAGGATCATTAGGCAGTGATAGAACATTTTTGGTCTTCAATTGCACTACGATCCACAGCTAAGACAGATGAGAAGCTCAAGCGTTACTGGACTGTGGAATATGCTATTCAGATTCTGGTTGGGATTCGAGAAATGATTGGCTGCTGACCCAAGCCACAGACAAGGGGATGTACAACGAGGGTAATCTTTGCATTGATTCCATGTCAATGTCTGGGAAAAAGGAACTGCAATAGCTCAGAGAATTCTTCTCGCTCGCAAACAAGGCCAGTAGCACCGGCTCAGCACGTTTAGCATGATGGTGAGCCAGATATGGATCGTTGACCAAGATGACTCCAACCGGTCGGCCACGGAAGCACTTCCACTTCACCATACTTCCTCGACTTGCAGACAACGACACATCTGTACAATCTACCCTGTTTTGACGCGCTGCGACATCTACCTCTACATTTTCGAAATCTGACCGAAGATTACTTGGCACTTCTCGTTCTCTGGCCTGAGGGGATTAATTACGACGTTCATATATATCGCAAACATGGTGAGCTGGGGAGTTTTCTCTCGTGGGGAATGAATGCCGAGGAACAATCCATATTCGAAGAAGAGGCTGATAGCATGCAATGGAATTGGTGATAGATCAGGAAGGATGATAGTGGTCAGACAAATGCGTGGTGGACGCAAAGCTTTCGCTAATTCCTGAGCCTGGAAGCGCTGCAGAGCTGCTTAATTCGTTGGGAAATGGTGGCATAATTGGCGCTGATGGGCTACAGGAAGGAAATAGATTCGCATACTTCGGCGACCCTTCAATAGCAGGTCAAGCGCTCAGACCTACAGGAGTCTTGTTGCAATATGGCTATACCATTTCCATCCTTGCTTAGCCGCCTCCACCCACATCATCTTATTTTCACGTTTTCTTGGTACTCTATCGTCTTCTGCTTTCATTTCAGCACATTTGTCCTGCAGAACATCATGTATAGAGGAGCGTCTTCTCATAGATACTATCTAGACAGGCAATGTAGTGTTTACCCTCATAGTCTCATTCTTTCATTGCGACAAGTCTTTATCCAATTGGAAGACGCACCTCCACTTCCACGTGATATTGGTTTAACCTAATCAAAAGCAGCCTACAAAACATACACATGTCCGCAAGGAACTCATAGACACTGAGTAGTTCTTCGGCCACGCTATTAGGGCATTGACGCCATCTACGAAGGATGACACCGTTGATCTTGATTTGGGCAAAGTGCCAAGGCTGCAACCCCAGGGGAGCCGCCCTGAAAGGAGTGCCTAGACAGCCGCCGCTCGGGCGTGGACAGTAGCGTGCCTCAAGCCCAACAGATAAGGCCTTCGGGGCCCAATGCCCCTTATCTAGCCGCTAAGACGGCCCCTAAACCACCCCAAGTCCCGGGCATCCTCCAGGGGGCATGTCATTGTCTCTACATGGGCGGATCTAATGTTATTATCATGTTGCAGGATCTTTGAAAGATTTTGATGGACAATCAACACCAATTTGCTATTTACTGTTTGCCATACTATCATGTTCTGAGGCTGATGTTTGCTACGACGCTATCATGTTTGCTGGGTAGTCATGTAAAACGGGGTGTACGGCCCCGCTCTGCCGACAAAAGAGCACCCGTGCAGAGTCTAAAAGTGATGCGGGTCTTCTCCGGACCACTATTATTATACGTTCAGCGCATACGTTCAGCCCTGTTGCTAGGCTACCACTCTCTTTGAGCTACGAAATTAACACTTTGAGCACCCATCTGACTTACGTTATTAGTTCAACCCTACTAATATTTACTCTTTATCAACCCCTTTACTAAGGACTTACAGCCAGTATCATATAATATGCCGTCAAACTAGGATCAGAACTTATTCAATTATCAAGAGGCTTAAGCAGTATATTTAACTCTATTCCTCAGCCTTTCAGCAATAACAGTCTGTGAGATTCTGTGACTTCAAGAACCCGTCCACACTATGTTAACAATTACACCCTGATGATCTTTGCCGCAGTTACAGCCCAGTACCGTATATTACAACTTTAGCCTAGGAACAGAATACCTAATTGTAATGGAGGCCCAGGTATTATTTTTTACTCCACTCCTCAGCCTTAAGGAGTACCATTGACATACAGTCTAGCCCCTCAGGCTAGGCAATGCAGTTTCCTGCAACAAATTTCCTCAGCAATTCCAATCAAAAGATGGCCCGTAGATTAATATGTCTCGTTAGACGACAGAAGAGCGATATGCAATACTAAGCGCCCCTTTCCACTTCGAAAAAATCCTTCCAAACTGTCAATTCGCCATGAAAGATCTCCATCTCGGCGCTTTGGGCAATAGAATTGATGGCACAGCATCATCTGCTTGACTTTTCACTCTTGCAACAAAGACCCAATCGCACCCTAATCTTCTAACCCCTGAGACCGAATATAGCGGTTCCCCGGCTCAAGCAATCCTTCCTGCCATTCGCTCAACAATCTCTCTGATAAGTGGTCCGTTGACTCTTGCGCACCCTCACGTCGTCCAATTCCAACTGGAGTGCCCGATGTAGCTCTTCGGCTTAAACTTCACCAGTATCCACCGCTCTCAGAGCAAGGATGATCCTTTATAGCCGGGGAGAAGGTAGGTCCATGGCTATACACATCAGTACGGTACCGTAGACCCAAGTGAAAGTTTCAGTTTGATGAGCACTTACCGCATAATCTTAAAGAAGTTTTTCTCTTCCCAGAGTAGAATATTGCAACGTGGACCCGGTCTGCGAGGTGCTAGACTTAACGTGTCTGAACAGGCCGCGTACCATTTGACCCCTGAATGACAGTTAGCTGAGGTCGATTAACCTTGCCCGGTCAGGAATTACCCTACCTACAATAAGTATGACCCGGAAATGAAATGGAGTATGGCGAATTGTGTGATTGCCTCGTCTACTCCAGTTGAACAACGTTCGAAGGCTCCCAGCATCCTGAGAAGGTTCTGGCTCTTATTTTCGTGCATATTGATGGACCACCCAATCAATACTGAGATCATTCTTCCCTTCTGAGTCCCTCCGCGACGATATTTAAAGCATAGATTGTCCCGCTCCCTATACACCGTCCATTGCTCTGAGTAGAAGACCCTGTGTCCTAGTAACGCGTTGACATGTTCAAGGACATTCCAAAAGAATCTAAAATTGACAGCGAAAGGGTCAGCATAAGCCGCGCGGACGTGTTGGCCTGAATTGCAGGTATCGAGTCCCAAGAGTAGAGTCCACATTGGACTTTCGGCGGCAGTTTTTTGCTCCTTAGATGACTTCTTGCAGTAGAGTGGCCCCGCAAAGGTTTTTATGGAGCTCGACCGCTTCCGTATCTGTCAATTTCCTGATTGAGGCCCCGAGCGATATAATACATTTGGGTTCGTCAAGGTTCTCTGACGATTGCAACTAATCGCGTGCGTCCTCATAGGAATGAGGACGACAAAATCGATCAGCGACCGTCCTCCATTGGTGACGGCCGAGGCGAAGTAGTCCAGTAGTGGTCCTAGAATGGGTACCTACAATGAAGAGGAAGCTGGTGTTCATGGAGAAAGGTGCCATAGCCCATCAAGCGTGTTCATGCCCAAGGATGAGGAAACAGAGCGAATGTAAGCTATTTCGGCAGAGATATGTACTGGCTTACGTCATCTGGTGCACGGCCTCATCTGATGCACGATTTTAGCTCCATCACCACCTTCATATTTCATGATATCTAGGCCTCTACCAACATCTAATCTATCTGATTTTCTAGTGAGGTAATCTATGCGATTAGGCGATTCTATCAGG
>KI911114.1:2048206-2140440 GCA_000482085.2 Cladonia metacorallifera KoLRI002260 | reverse complement strand
TCCTAGCTCATTATTCGTCCATCCAGATGGTGATGAGGCGAAGAAACAGCTTTGAGCTTTTGGATCGAAATCCTGGAGCCATGAATCCTGGATGAGGCCTGTAGTTGCTTGATAAATCAGCCCTGGTGATAGAGCTGAGCCATCCGCGCATATCGCTGCAATAGTAGTAATCCATTCGCGATTCCTATCCTGAATGATTTGTTTGATGGATCCTTCTTTAAAACGCCTGCGGGAAAAAACGCGCTTCATTTTTGAAAGAATTCCGACTAAAAATCCTTTTTCGTCCATATTGTATAGATGTTGCGGCTCCACCTTATACTGCTCGATTTTCTTCCTCAATAGCTCAAAATATAATGAGTATTTGAATGCTGAATCGGCCTTAGAACGATTATGGTCCAGGCCCATTGTCCATTTTGAAACCAGTTTAACTTGGTGACGGTGTAGAAAGCGTGAAACCTATTCTTTTCCTATCTCTTTATGACAGATTTCCTGCGTGAAATTTCGAATTATATGTTTGCTAGGAGGAAGGCCGCGCGCGCATAAGCGATCGATGTATTTAACTAAGGATTTTTCTTATTGGTCGTTGAGATTTCGTTGGTTTTGGTATTGGGTATGACGGGATCTANTCCATCACCACCTTCATATTTCATGATATCTAGGCCTCTACCAACATCTAATCTATCTGATTTTCTAGTGAGGTAATCTATGCGATTAGGCGATTCTATCAGGCTGTCAAACAGTTGGTTGATATCGCGCAGGAAGCCGAATCTGCCTTCCATAAGTATTTCGGGGTAGGGGGGGGTCCCTATCTTCTACCACCACCAAATCAACATCACCCCTAGGATCGCTTTGTTTTTGAGCTTGAATCAGCTTTTAATCCTTCTTAGCTCTTATTGTAAGCTCACTATAAAGCTGCGCGCTCGCTTTTTTCGCTTGTATAGCCTCATCTTTTTGTTGCGCCTTTTCAGCTTGTTTGCGCGATTTCCATTCCTTCATAGAAGCCCTCATAGCTTTTTAATCCTTAACTTTTTGAGCTCTTTCAATCTTTTCAGCCTCCTTACGAACCTTATCAAGCTCTTTTTGATGCCGTTCAGCCATCGCGTTGGCATCTTTTTGCGCTTGTTAATCGCGCGCATACTGAACCTTAGTTGGGGAATAGAACATTGCTCCACCATCAGTTTTAGTAGGAAAATCTAGCAACAACAGCTTGCCACGCTTTCGACGCTTCTTTTCATTGATAAGGCTTTGTTTGAGGCCATCGTTTTATTATTTTAGTAGCATATTCTCAATAGATAGCGCATGCATCGTGTTGCTTAGTTGCTGCGCCTTTTTATCATAAATATCGGAAACCACATTATGTAGTAACTTTTCAATGCGTTTCCAATCTTCTGCAGCTATCACCGAGCGAGTAGAAGAGGCAGAAGAAGGCTGATCTTCATTGGTTTTAGTGAACTTAGTGATAATAAGCTGAGGATTAAAAGGGTGGAGGCCGGTGGCTTTGAATCCGGAATGGATGTTTTCCGGGGTAAATGCAGTATTCCAGGCATGCCAGAATAAATGAAAGAAATCCCGTTTGGTAATAGACGAAAGGCCCTAGCATTTATCCATAAATGTTGTTAGTTAATCCGAATATGCCTGTGATAATGGACGAAACAAACAGACATCTAGGGGCTGCAGTGTATGTGTTGAATGTGGTGGATATATAGCTAGTAGGATCCTATGGCTATCGCAATAATCGATAAACTTCATACTGATGTGGGATCCATGGCCATCTAGGATTAGAAGCCTCCAAGATCTTCGCGCTTTTTCTTTTGTTTCGCGCTCAAAAATTTGCGTCAACCATTGAAATCCTAGCTCATTATTCGTCCATCCAGATGGTGATGAGGCGAAGAAACAGCTTTGAGCTTTTGGATCGAAATCCTGGAGCCATGAATCCTGGATGAGGCCTGTAGTTGCTTGATAAATCAGCCCTGGTGATAGAGCTGAGCCATCCGCGCATATCGCTGCAATAGTAGTGATCCATTCGCGATTCCTATCCTGAATGATTTGTTTGATGGATCCTTCTTCAAAACGCCTGCGGGAAAAAACGCGCTTCATTTTTGAAAGAATTCCGACTAAAAATCCTTTTTCGTCCATATTGTATAGATGTTGCGGCTCTACCTTATACTGCTCGATTTTCTTCCTCAATAGCTCAAAATATAATGAGTATTTGAATGCTGAATCGGCCCTAGAACGATTATGGTCCAGGCCTATTGTCCATTTTGAAACCAGTTCAACTTGGTGACGGTGTAGAAAGCGTGAAACCCATTCTTTTCCTATCTCTTTATGACAGATTTCCTGCGCGAAATTTCGAATTATATGTTTGCTAGGAGGAAGGCCGCGCGTGCATAAGCGATTGATGTATTTAACTAAGGATTTTTCTTGTTGGTCGTTGAGATTTCGTTGGTTTTGGTATTGGGTATGACGGGATCTGGTAACGCCGCGATATCGTTTTGAGAGGGTGGAACGGCTGCATTCGAATTGTTTAGCTATCTTTGTGATATTAATGTGATCATCAGGTGATAGGCTATCGATGAAGGCCAAGGCTGCTTCTATTGAGCTCATAATGGTGGAGGTGTATGCGGTGGAAGATGTGGTCGAAAATCGAAAAAACGTGCATCAGGTGGGGCCGTGCACCAGATGACGTAAGCCAGTACCCGGTAAACAGCGGCAAAAATATTGCGCCCGATGCAAATCACCCAGCGCTTCATGCTCTACTTCCTGTATCTACCAAAGACTCCGAGAAAAGAGAAAGCTGCTTACAATCATTACACCACATCCAGAGCACGAATTCGTCGCTATATTGGCTCTTTAGTATATGCTACGAATGCACTTGATCGCTCTAAGTCGGAGTTCTAGCAGACTCTGCCATGCTACATGCCCAGACCATGAAAACGGAGTGCTGCAACAGATACAGATCCTTTTAGTTAGCTTAGGTCGATAGACTTGAGGATTCAGCTGACAGGTGAAATTAGTAGGACTCTGTACACCGAATAGAACGATTGCGACGCATCACCTTATACTCAAAGGGCTACCTAGTCCACTGAAAAATGTGCTGGCTGGCGAGAATATGACTTGAGAGGCTACAAAACGATGAAGTCGAGGCTACATGAAAGTGGAAGCGTTACGCCATGAAAAGGTGCTATCAGCTGAGAATCTTGGCAATGGACGCAATGCTCCTCGAAAAGAGAAGCATTGACACCACTATCGTGATGCTGGGCATATCTCACAGGCTATTACTAAGCCAGTCATTGTTACAAGCGGATGGGGAGTGATAGGGGGTAGCTGCTACGGCCAATATGGGCTGTCCGGACCTTCCTCCTTTGCAATGCTGACATGGCATCTCCATATTGCATGTATGAAATAATGATCCCCGCCTAACCACTCATCCAGCGCACCCAACCATCCCAAATGACATGATGGTTTACTCAGGGATAATCGAGGGTATCTGCGGGGAGCAACAGGGGTACCAGGGGTACACCATCCTCCCTGACATTGTATTCGGCTTTCAGCCCGACGAAGTTGTCGGGCTCTGGCGTCGGGCCAACGGGCCCATCCCCAAGGGCGCCCGCTGCGCCTATACGTGGGGCTCCGGGCCCTCGCTGCGTCGTGAGGCTGTCACGATCCTATATCATTGGGTCGAAACGCCACCTCGGAGCCATTAAGCCGTGAGGGTGGGGGTGTTGGGGGGAGGGGAGGTTAGGTATGGCAGGGAAGCAAAGGAAGGAAGGGGAGAAGATGGGGCGGGGGGCCTACGACGCATTACTAGGCGTCCACAGCATGCACTTACGCACAACAATGTCAACGGTCGAAGTGACGGCATCAACGAGCGGTCTTTCTTTTCTTTTCTTATGCTTTGTATTTTAATGATGCTTGATTAGGACCTTGGGCTTCGGTCCAAGAAGGAATCGAGCCACCAACGCGATCATGCGGACCATGTTGTATCTTTTTCTCTTGCTTCATCGGAATATTCTAAGGTATGCCAGTTCATGTATAAGAGACACGCATAGTAATCATACCTTTCCTTGTTGCTTGCAGCTGCTCCTCGATCTAAGATTCGTAGCTTTCCCTGAGCCCTAGTCCCTGTGTGCACACCCTTGAGATCCTCGCAGATATGAGCCTCTAGACACCCCGCAGGATCTATGATATCATTGAGAAGCTCTCAAGCGATCTCGTCTCACGCAGTCAATGTCTCTGCGGTCCTGGTAGGAGTGATTGTAGGAGTGCTTTTCAGCGGTGGGTCATAGTCTTTTCATTCCAGGTTGGAACCATGCTTAGAAATGATGGGGCGTAGTGACAGCCGTGCATGATACCAAGCGACAGACTATGTAATCTGCTCTCGCTGTCTCCACTGCCACTTTTCGCTAATAGAATTGTTCATCTCCAATAGGTACAACACAGCTTGTGCAGACTGGAGCAGCTGCAACTGCGGACGCACACCTGGCTGTAGTGGAAGCTAACTCACGGTATACTAGACCGGCTTTAGGCTCGTAGGGATTTTTAGGCATAGTTAGAGAGAACCGTGGTTAAGAAAGAGGGTAAGGAGGCATGTTGAGCGTCCGAATTGATTGGGGGGCTGTGCCTGGTACATGGTTAGCCTTGCAAAATGCTTTGAGCTGTTAGCGATCAATTGCATACACGAAACTCACAGTTTTTATCGTAGTTGCTCTTTTACTACCTGGATATCTGGTTGTTGGTGCTCAATAGGGCCGTCACCGGCGTTAGGGGAAGGTGGGAGCGACGTAGCCTTGTCCACAGGGGCAACCACCTGTTTCTGTTGCCCACTCTCCTCCCCCTCTGGTAGCGCTTTTCTGCATCATCTGCTCTGTAGGCTGCTATCTATAGAAGCTGGACGTTATCTATGGCAGTGTGCCTAACGCGAGTGAGCAACACCACTGGCAGAAAGTTGGCACTGATGTAGTTCTTAAATTCGGGGTTAGCCTTCCTCCTCAATGTTTGGTATGCCTGCTCATCACTCTGAGCCTTCTGATCTGACTTTATTCACTATCCAATCTGTAAGCTCTTCCCGTCTGCTTGTTGAGAAGGTTGGTGTCGACCCAGCCTTGTTATCCGGGGCCACCACCTGTATCTCTTCCTCCATCTTCTTTGCCTCTGCTAGCTCTCTGCGGCTTCTTCTGCCCAGAGGGTCAGCTTTCCGGGCTGGATATTCACTGTGGAGTGCCACAAGCACGAGCGAGTATCACCACTGCTGGAACTTGCACTGGTGTAGTTCTGATCGCAAAAGCTATTACCTCTTCTGTTTCTCAGCTTTCGCTGTCTTTGCTAGACACCCTCAGCCTCTTGTTCCTCTCCTCATCCACCTCTTCATCTATGATTCGAGCCGCGAGCTGTTGTTAACAACTATTGCGCCAGCTAAAGCTTGACTACTCTACCCACGTTTCCCAGCCTTCATATTTAGACAGAGTCCCAGCGAAAAGTGATGTTCTCTGTTGCTACCAATCACTGTGGAATGTAGAGGTAGGAGCTTATGGCTGGAGGCTCCACCCAAGAACTGACTCTGCGTAGCCTCACATCACCCGCCTGCTACGCTTTCTAGCGAAGCACTTAAGCCGTCCCTCACTTGTGTTATGAGGCTAAGGCTTCTGAGCTGCAAGGCTTTCTCGATCGATGAGCAGGGTGTTCTCAACTTTGGGAGCGAGTAAAGCCGAGGAGGAGGGGACGGTGGGGGGGGCCGTTAGGATCATCGCGTGTGATTTACGGACCTGTAGATGATAAGTTAATCGATATACTGCAAGGTATGAGCTGCTCAAGTAAGTGGGGTGGGGTCCATTCATGGGAGCTTTCAGGTCATTGAGAAGACAATACAATTTGGAAGACACACCAGCCAGGAATACCAGGACAACACACCGAACTTCTTATAGCCGTGCTTGCTTCGATATTCAGGATATAGTAAGCTATATATTTGCTTTTGCAAATGCCTGTGTCGCTTTGGAACCGTAGAACGCGTCAATCAGCCCATGTCTCATAGGCCTGGAAGGACAGCTGAAAAAAAAACAGTCTTCGCCTGCATATCAACATACCGGCACGGCTAAGAGCAGTGAATTCCAAAGCAGTACAGGGGAAAAATAATCCTTTCCATCCCTATTTCTACAGAGAACAAAGGAAACAGCAGACCAGGTCCAATCTTAGCTGGTTTGCTGCACTCAATTAAGTTCGCCAAAGACTAGTGTTTGCTAGCTGATATTATCAAACACTCATTCCATCTCGAGCTTGTTCTTGAGCACACTGCTGCACACGAAAATCGACGCTCCTCTGTACCTAGAGCCTTTATGACGCTCTTCCAATTTCTCTTCGGTGGAGCAGACCTTCGTCTGCAGCTTGTTGAAAACTTCCGCTCTTCTATGCACCGAAAGCAGATTGCTTCAATCGATTTACGCTTCTGAATGAACTCCTCTCATAGCAGCAAGGTCGATCTATGGGCCAGAGCCGTTCTCATCATCCCAGCTATGCGTCTCCTCTAACGTAACTGAGCATATGATTCGCTGACTAAATCTGAACCACAGCTACCATGTCACCTTCCTGGCTCCTAGACCTCTTTCCGCCTCCTTTTACCTCTATTCACGGTCAGCAACTCGTCACTAACCATTTCAATTACAAGGTGTGGGGAAGAAATGCTCGGAAGGTAGTAAGGGCAAGTCTTGGCGCACAATGGATTGGAAGAAGAGAAAGATTGAGGTCAGGATGGGTTGAAAAAAGAGTAAATTGAGATAGCATGGATCGGAAGAAGGGAAGATTGACCAGAAAATGTATTAGAAAGGCAAATGTTGAAGGCAAAATGGATTGGGAAAGGCAAAGTCTAAAGGCAGAACAGTTCGAAAGAAGGGAAATATTGGGGTAGGGATGAGTGGGAACAGGGCAAGATTGGTTTAAGATTTGAGGCAGAAAGGATGGGAAAAAACAACATTGGGGGCGAAAAAGATCTGAAAAGGAATAGTTTGAAGCCAGAATAGAATGGAAGAAGGGAAAACTGGAGGGCAGAATGGCTTGAAAAATGGAATCATAGAAGACAGAATAGATTGGCGAGAGGGAATATTGGAAGCAGAATGTATTGAGAAAGGGACAAGCTTGGTGCGGAACGGACTGGAGGACTGGAAAGTTTGAGGCATGATGGGATGAGAACCCGAAAAGATGAAGGAAGGATTGATTGTGAACCACAAGTTTTGGAGTCAAAAAGGATTACGAGAAGGGAAAGAGTGGCAGAGTCAATTGGAAAATGGACATTTAGGGGGTAGAATGTCCTAAAAGAAGGGAAATGACCGGAAGAAAGGAGAGATTGGAAGACAGCATTAATTAAAGCAAAGGCAAACTCGGCAGGAAGACTTAATCAAAATATAGGAACAGCAGCACGGATGGGACAATTGTAATAGAAGTTTATTTAACGGTTGGTGCTTGATAGCCCCCTCGACGGCGTCAATTAGTAGTATGGCTGATATGCTGAGAAAATTAGGATGGAAGTAGCCTGATAATCTTACAAATTCACTAAATTAATGCTAAATTTATTAAGACATTTGGTAATACGTATAAAATATCTAGTCGTAGGGAATGCCTAAACAAAGTCCCACAGCCTCGTGAGATCTTGTGTTACTCCTCTTGTGCCCGACGCCCATGAAAGCCCCATGGCATCCTAGAGAGCTTGATTCAAAGAGAGAAGTGATGGATCCTATAATTGTACCAATCTGTTTGCTTAGTCTGCACGGATCTTTGAAATTTGGCGGCTTGCTAGCAATGAAGACCCATGAATCACAGCGTGCACCCCGCATCACAATAGGTGTGGAAACGAAGCTTTCAAAGCAAGACACCGTACAGTAGAGCAAACAACGCGAATCTAGAAATGAGTTACCGCTACCTAGACGAATACATCGTAGTTTGACAAGCTCGACCGCAGATGCAGGTTTTAGGCCCCGCAAACAAACAAATAAAAGAATATTGGCAAACAGAGGCCCTACTCGCTTCCTTTGCTCAAACCATATCACGCCACAGGGTCCGATTTACGGAGGGGCGCAGTGCTAGCGCCGTTTCCAAGGTGTTGACGACTTTCAAAGGCCATACTGCCAACAACCTCAACTAGGAAAGGTCAATGTCGGTAGATCGGGATCAAACCTGTTCTATTTTTGGGTACACGAGATCCAAAGGACAAGCTGTCAACAACCTCAGCAAGGTTAGTGCCGGTAGATAGTTTCTCCTGCTTCCAAGCTCTTCCAAGTTCTATTTTTAGGAACAGGAGGCGAGAATTCCAAAGCTGAAAGTCCCAAGAATCTTAACTAGGTTAGTATCAGCGAAAGGGATCAGTAAGAGTGTATTGTGCACCACAACAGCCCATGTAGTAGTGTACAGTGCACCGCAACAGCCTATGTTGTAGTATGATTACCCACCCCTGCTCTAATTCTTGATACCACAACAATTATGCAACCCAGCTTACCTTCACGCTGCTTTCTGGAAGACCCAGAGACCCTTGCATTTGGAGTCTCGTCGCAATCATAACCCGGAGTCTCGAGGCAGCGGCATTGACATGCATGAGCGCTCTAAGACAGCGCGGTGGACACCTGCATGGATAATTCTCCTGGATTTGCGCATGTAGCTTCCACGCCAGTGGAGACTATCTAGTACACATGAGGCTACATTACTATGGCATCGCCAGATGCAACTATTTGCTCTGCTCCACAAATTCAATCATGGGGCTCAAGTAATTAGCTCTTTGACAAATACCAAGCATCCTCCTGGTGCTCCCGCCGATTATTGTCGCTCTCAATAGGCACCAGCAACATCAAAGCTTGAATTTGTTGCTCCCGGATCTCCGGGAATTCTTCGCATCCAATCGTCTGATCCGGTTCCCAACCTGACAACTAGGTAAGATCGCCCCTGACCCACTACACTGGTATCTAGATGGCTCATAAAGGTTGACAGCTGATTTCACATTCATTCGAATATGCATTGCCGACCTGTTCCCTTGCAAGACTCTTTCGTCTCCTCCCCTTCGAGCCTTAACCTCCGACAAAAGCTTCATCCTTAGACCAGAATTACCAAGAGTGTTATTCGAATATCAAGCAGGTGCTGTTACTGCAGCATTTACGCCTATGGTGCTCATAACTACACAAACCTTCTCTCGGTGACTGAAGCTCAGCCACGGATGAAACCTTGTGGAACCAATGCGACACCTTGCCATGGCTGAACATCTCAAAGATCGGACTTGATGCGAAGTTGAGGTAGAAGTTCGCGTCGATAGAGCTTAGGATGTACGCCGCATATGAGAGATACGGAGTGCTCCAAGCCTCGCTATGACAACTGACCAGATCACCATCGGATATGTCCAGGAATGAAGCGCTATTGATAGTATCAGCTTCCGAAGCCATTCGTGAAGACCTAGCAGCGTTATATGGAGACGTATCTCTTCTAATTGTAGGTTTCCAGTCTCCTTGACCATTTTGAAAAGCGGACCGGGCTGCTGATTGAAGAAATGACAAGTAGAAGATTGTTCAATGCCTCTCAAGCGACGATTCGGCAGCCAAAAGATACGAGATGCTGAAAGAGGTCATACTTCGTTGTGTACTATGAAGCTGAGATGGGATACCAGGAGGAGAGCATTGAGGCTTCAAGGGCCTCCCACAGCATGTCTAATGAGTCCAATTTAGCTGGGGGTTAATGCTCGACGGTGCCATCACCGGTGGCCGCTAGCAGTGCCACCGGCGACTGCTAGGGAAAGGGGGATCGACACAGCAATATTAGTAGGGCCCATCACCCATTCTCGCTCCTCGTCCTTTTTCATCCCCACCGCTTTTTCTATTTGCACCTGCTCAGCTGCTCAGCTGCTCAAGCTTTTGAAGCAATCCGCTTGCCCCACCCACCCACGCCTGTATATATATCTATCTTAGCTAGCCACCATGCCCCAGGTATCCTGTCGCTCAGAAGGAGGGGGTCTCGGGGATGGGCCTCCGCTCCCTGTTGCGGCCATTGGCAGCAGCGCCAGCTTGGACGTCCGCTGCAACAGGGTGGGGGCCTGCAGCTGAGGTTTCGGCCAACCAATAGAAAACATGCATTTCTACATCTCGCAGCTTCATTTTCCAGCTCCTAGTCTCACCGGATGAGCATTAAGCTGTCAAATATAGAAGCCTTGACCAGTCGAGCCATAATCGTGTGCAAACAAATCTTCAAGGCCGCTGCATTCCACTTGCAAGATACCATCTGTGAGCACCTGTCCCCTTGTCTCGTCATGTCTGACCACATCAGACTATATCATCTCAACTGCTCAGATCTGCAAATTCAGTGCTGATTGTGAGTCGACAGTCCAGAAAAACCTCGCGTTGGCTACAGCTCGGAATCCAACTGAACCTACTCATGTAACAAATACGACTGCGAAGGAGGCAACCTTGGTTGACCCATGATATCTACGCGAGCCCGCCTCAAGCCCATTGTTACAACGCACCAAATCTTCAAGTACTTTGTTCGGGATCTCTACACTTCAGGTCATAAATTAAAGAATGAAGGAGCAGTGACTGTGGCTCAAGCACATCCAGCACTCATTTCAATATCCTCGAAGTATGACCTCCTCCTATGGGCCCAAGTTAGATGAACGGATGCTGTGGGAGTCATCATCGCGCGATTGAAACGAGAGAAATGTCACTCTATAGCGGGTACTTGACGATGGAAGAGATATATCGCGCCTTCCGATCAACTTCACGATACACCTTCTTGTTGAAAATTTTGGGAGTCACCACTTCGGACAATTGGGGAAACAGTGTTTCAGTAGCGCCAGCAAAGAGATATAACTTGTGCTTATCAACGATATCCTTGCCCCGAAAGGATCTACAGACTATGTGTGGGACTTAAATGTGATTTTGACGCAATACATAAGCAAAAGCATGCTTTCACATGGTCCACCTAGTACAGCAGAGACGCCTGTTACTGCCCATCCATACCCACCTAAACAAAACCCCTCCCATGAGCTACGAAGTATGTTCAAATTCTCGCTTCTCGCCCGATCTAGCTGGAGAAGCAAGGGCTAGATCTATCACAAGTGTAGAAAACGTGGATCTGAGCAGCTGTAGACCTGTAAGATGCCCCTGAAATCGAATCCTTCGGCGACAATTGTATGCAACCGTCTTCCAAATGCGCAAAATATTCAAATGAGGAAGAGTATACTGATGCGTATCGGACACAAATCCTGAGGCTGGTAATGTGTCGGACGATCGACATAGTCTCGAGAGGAGGAGGATGGGGGAGGAGGGCCGAAAAAAGCTAGTGGATGAATAGCGTATTGGGTACCGTGAACTATTATTCAAACCCTGTCAGCGATAGACGCCACATCAATGAACATCAGAGGAATTCAGAATAGGTAGAGTGAGCGACAGGATATAATGCAGAAGACAGGAATTTCGTAGTCCTAGTAAGTCAGGTACATTGTATCTTCTCCTAAGACTTTCGAGCTTACCACTGACCTTGCTATGAGGTTCCTTCCTTTTTCTAGCTCTTTCGAACCTAGTGGATACCTTGGGAAGGCGGTTGGATGAGGTCCAATAAGCGGAGAAACGTTGTGAATAGCTGTGGACCTTGGATTAGCACATGCCATGAAGTGGTACTCTGTAATGAAGTATATCTGACAGACCACAGCTGTACATCTAGTCTACCCTTGCAGTAATCCAAGAAAGAGCTTCGCCAGGAGCATCAAGTTCCTAGTAATACAGAGCAGCGTCAGAATTGCACTTCGACCCATGTTTTGCCTTGCTCCTTGAGGGCGAGAGATGATCGATTAGGACTATCTGAAGCAAGTCCGACCGGCAGGTAGAGTGTGTGCGTTGGCTAGAATGCGTCAAAAGCAGTCAAACAAGAGTATCTTTGAAGGTTTGCTCTGGAGACATACAAGAACATCGCTTAATATGCCGCTTGCCGGGCTGTATCATGAGCAATGTTTTGCGAGCAAACCTTAGATCTCAGCAAACGTCCAAATTGTAGGCATATAAATCTTTTCGCGTAGCTTCGGACTAAAAAAAAGAATTTAGAGAAAAAAATATCTAATGTAGTATCCAGTGGGATTCGAACCGATGGCAAAAAGCTCAGTCGTGCGGTGACGGAGTCATCCACAAGCAGCCGCTAATGCGGCTGTCGACCTACGAAAACACCAGTTAAGGCATTTTTCAATCATCCCCTGCGCCCCGGCCGGGCGAGAAGAATTCTCCTATTTGAAATTATATCTCCATTTCGACAAAATTGTAAACTCTTCAATAATTTTGCACGCATGGATCAAATCACAAGTCCTGCGCACCTTTGAAATTGCCCGGCACCTAATTGCAAGTCACACATTGCCAATCCCCAAGTCCTCTAAGCAGTGTTGATTCCCTTCGAACTCGAGAATATGCTGCATCGATATGTAGCTACTCCTACTCTCCATCCTGGCCTGTCTCCTCAGGGCTCCGTGGCCGGTCACAACAAAGCCTGAACTCCGGCTGGTAACAGCAGCATGGCGAATTTTCTATGGATTCGTTCGTGATGTTACTGAAGAAGGTCAAGCAGTCCTTGATTGTGTACCCTCTATCTACACTACATACGCTCGTTTACTGACGTTGCGACTACCTATGTAGTACCCTCGAGTCGTTCCTTCCTCCACTAGACCCTCCGACCTCCTCGATGTCCTCCCCTTCCGTATCTTCCTTACTCGTCATCGCATTGGGATTAGATGTGCCTCAAGTCTAAGGGCTCTACTCTTTCAAACATTGCGAGAACGCCTTCCACGATCGGCAATTGGCACGGCTGGGCTGGCACGGCTGAAGACCGGCCCGTTTCTTCTACACCCTTTACTGCCTTGAGCTAACGAAGACAATGCCAAGTCATTAATGCATACTATTCGAAGAGAAGAGGCGGATTGGTAATGGTACAGGCCATGATGCTGTGGGGGCAATGAGAGAAGATCAAATGACGAGTTCGTGAAGAATCGTCCGTCAGCGCAATGACGAACACTGTGGTACTGCCGACGAGGACAAGCTATGCAGTGTGTAGTCTTGGATCGGTCTCTAGGTACAGAAGACTCGCAGGGAAGGTCGATGTTCTAAGCATGCGTGATGGCAGCACTCGAATGCAAGGCACAAGGGACTCTCCCTTGCACAGATCCACATTTTTTGTCCTAGGAGGTATCATAGAGAGCACACAAAAGGAACTCTCTCATAGATGCAGCCTATCAACGATTCATACAGAGCGTTAATCACTACGACTATTAGTGGAAAGCATAAGTCTGGTTCCTCAAGGTGACAAGCATCTTTTGATGTGTCTGCAATTTCTTTCAAATCGGTCGTTTGTAAGGAGTCATTTGTGAGGGATACTCTATAGCAAACAAGGGAGACTCCATAGTCCTTTTCCCTTCGACGGTAGATAGTATCGCATTCCAGCCATCTATCATACGGGGGAGCTTCTCCCTACATATCCCTATAGTAGGTCTAATTAAACATAGTTTTCATGAGCATGGCCGACCGATGAAAGTCTTGCTTTTCCGAATAGAAAAGGTTGGCTAGGTAAGGTTGCGATCAAAGGAGGCGGCTTATCTGGCACAAGAGTCAGATCGAAAGGACTCGCTTATCTCAAGACCGTTTGCCCATCTCCAATGGACAATCATACTGAAGCGTTCAAGGGTTCTTTCATGTAGGTCCAAGAATTCAAAGAATATTTTCATACAGAATGTGATACTGCAAGAATCGAACTGTCTACATTGGTGCGAGACATGGTAGAAAAGCGAATTGATTGCGGATTCCGACTCCTAGCCTAAGAATACATTGCTTTTTCGGGCACTAGGCTGAAAAGAATTTGGCTGCTATTGAGACATTCAGAGAGCTCAGTCCGACCTCGAAAATACCCAGGTGACCAGAGTGTGGAAAGCCCAGTTGGGAATCGAACTCCAGTGGATCCCTCCAGGATAGTATACCGATTGTGAGACATGTACGAAATGCAAACAAGTAGAACGATATTGTCGCTACTTGCGTCTTTATCCCTAGCCGAAAGCGAGTTTCCATAAGACTATAATGCATAGAAAGTAAAGCCAAAAATCAACAAAATCATGAGCGCCCCTACGGATCGAAGCATTGAACTTTCCGTTACATTTTAGGCGGAATTGAAGTTAGTAACGGGCAAAAAGCTCAGCCGGCTGTGGAATTGAATTGATCAATACTAGAGCTTAGCACTTGACTAATACAACAGTTTCAAAAGGTTGATCATCCAGCTGATATAATTGAAAGGAATTTCAGAGGTCAAAAAGAAGAGTAGAAAAAAAAGCGCAGATGTTAGAATCGAACCTAGGTTGCGTTGCCCTTCTGTTAAAAGAAGGGTATATCCTGTCTTCCGAATTGGTTTTAGTGACAAAAAGCTCAGTCTAAACCGGGAATCCGAAGATGCATCCGAATAGACCTACGAAAACCGCCCAGTGTGTTGAACACCAGGAATTTTACTATTGGGAGAGCGCTTATCAAGGTATATAATCCCCACAAAGCATCAAAAGGTCTATGTCCAACAGCATATCCGGGCGGCTTGGTATATATTTCATACTAGATAACGTTATCCCATCTAAATCTTTCAAGTCTCCACTCATGAGGGTGAAAAGCATCTATTGTTCGAAGTTGGAGCGCCTCTGTGAGGTGTCAACTTGCAGCGACCGTGCAATATCATCCTCCACGTTGCTAGCTCAGCACATCAACCTTCCAACGCCACCACGAAGCAATCTCTGGCCATCTCCGCTTACGATACTCGAGAGTGTGCCATCTACAATTGATACCGACTGGCCATGACCGACCATTCCCTATGATGCTGGTACTACAGATCTCTAGCTACGTCTGACTGCACAGGCGGAGCACTTAAAGCGTTTGGATGCATCACATACTTCCTGTGGAACATGATTGTCCAACCTGGGGACCTTTATAATCAGGGAGGACACAAGGGACCACACTTGGCCATCCCTTCCCCAAAAGCATTTTACGGGGCGACAGACAAGCTAAGTCACACCAAGGTCTGTCTGAAAGTGTCTAACGAGAATCACAGGTCGCATTTCATTTGGCCTGTCAGCATCATTAAGAAACCCTTCGAAATGGACATGAAACAACTATTTGTGGTCTCAAGCTCCTGGACATACACTTTCGCCACGAATTCTCAAGGCCTTACGGGCTTGGAAAGGGATCTACTACCAGTCAGGAGGGATGGTCCGCAGCCTCAGTAGTACCTCTGTTATCCGTTTTGCATCAACGGATGCCTACACTACGAGGCTGAAATACGCTCGGCAATGGTTGCACGTTCGTGTCTCGAAGATTCAAAGTCGCACACTTTGAAAGTACGGGAGGCAGACTTACAATGCGCACTAGGCTCTTCGTGGCAGGTCTATTCTTTCGAGAGTTCGAGCGACTTTTTGCACCTGGACCAGGAAGAAGAGGTCTAATTTATCTCTCAGGCTCGCGATGGGATCAAGTTGGAGCGCACGTCTGCGCGAATGGGGTTGCAAAGATATTGGAACGAAGAAAACACGAATAAATTACGCTTTAGTGGTCGTCATTGGCCTTCTCCTCATAATTATATATCGCATTTACGTTGCCTCTCTCTTGTATCGCTTTGCTTAGTTGCACGATACAAGCGTAGTAGCCTTGATTGAGAATTAAGTTGCCCGATTGGCAGTGAAATACTCGTGTAAGTTGATATATCAGCAATAGTAGTATGGACAGCGGGCTTAAGTAGATCTTGGAGCCAAATTGTAGATATAAATGGGCATAGAGATGAGAAATGGAGTGTTCTCTTTCAGGGGTTTCCGCCTTTGCGGGGATTGGTCAAAATTTTACAGTCGGCCACAGCTATGTAAACAGAGAACTTTCCGCTCAACACCCTTTTTCTTCTTCCCCAGAGCCACCACACGTCTTCAAGGTACCAATTCTCATCACAACTGAGTGTATATTTACTGATGAATACAGAGATCGCGCAGCACAAGCAATTTCTCAGGCAGAGATATCGCATCCCAACAGCATTCTTACCTGACCACTAGATACATCCAAGCTTATCCACAGCAATTTGCTATACCTCCTCAGTTTTAAACACCAGTATAATTCATCTTCAAAGTGGAAGCGACGCCTAGTGATATACTCGAGTAGGATAGGCCGTTGAAGAAAAAGAAACAATCCGGGGGAGATTAGACCCTCACCAGAGTCCATAGCCGCCTCTTACCAGACCGCTAGATACCTCTCACCCTCATACTCCAGCCATGAACTACCCATACCTATCTCTTACCGGAGCGCCAGAGACCTACCAATCCCCCTATGCACAGCAGCCTGCCCCTTTCCCTCCCAATATGGTCACCGCCAATGCAAACGTCCCCCTGACGCAAACTGCCGGGACCTCTCAAGCTCAGGCTCAACAGCAGCCTGCCCCACCACCTCCTACTATGGTTGGCGACAACCACTACATATTTGGCACGATTGTTGAAGTCGATATCAGACTTCGCATTATATACATCGAGTCTTTCGCTGGCGAGAAAGCCCTCGCTGTCGAATTTACCGACGACAATCATTTTGACCGTTTGTCGGCATACAATATCAACTACCACGGCGACAAAGTCGTCACGTATTATCCGTCTGGTCGCTGGGGGCTGTTGGCAAGCGATTGCCAAATTTTCAGCTATAAGTGGTACGGAATCCGACCCGAATAAATTGGTATCGATAGAGAAGCTACAGGCAAGGAGCTCGGGTGTGCGGGTCTTATGATGAATCCTCTGAATGGTGGGCAACATAGCCTTAGATATCCTGCAACGAGCTGGGTTGGTGGATGCTGAAAAGGGGATGGTCTGGTCATGCGGCCGTATATACCAGTCTGGGTAGCTTAATTGTCGTTTGCTTTTAGTATTTTTATTTTGGTTGCAACCAGTGATGAGGATCGATTTCGAACAACTTTAAGTAGCAAAATGAGCGTATCTCTGGCTGTGAGGAGAACTTACAGGTGTATAAAGACTGACTTTAAGCTGTAGATGGGCCAATGCATGTCTCTCGCGAGCCAGTTTCGTAGATAACATGAGAAGTGAAAGAGTCCGATTTCCGCCTTTGTAGGGGCGGTATCCCATTGGATCAGCGATTCTTAGTCAGCCTGAACCATTTGAATGGAAATCTTCCCGCTTAAGACTCACTTGTTTTCACCCAGAACATCATGAATCTTATGAGGATCACCGTAAGACAGATTCTTTTTCCAAATCCATCTCGAGCCAAAAAGACTGACTGGGTATAACATAGATTCCTCAGCCTTTCGACGAAAGCCATCCGCGAGATCCTGTGAATCAAAGTCATGGAACTCCACAACCCCATCCACCAATCTCTCAAGTGTACGCGGGCCATTCACATCATATGGTAAGCTATGTATTCAATAAGGGAAGATGTATCCTACTCTGAGGGCCATATAAGCTAATACGCACAATAGACCAGACTCATCGAAACCATCCTTTTTGTCTATGTGTCTGGTGTCCGATCATACAGTCTGGGGTCGCAATAGCACCCCGCAACGTCACATTCGATATGTACATCGTTGCGTCAGTCCTCACGGCCAAACCCGCGCTTGCATTATCTCTGCCCTCAAAGATCAGCGCTCCTTAGTGCAAGAAATCCCACGCACTCTCAGCACATTCCAGACAATCACTCAATGGTTCTCCTATGCCTCTCGGAAATTACTGGGAAGCGACTCAGAGGGCATTCCCGAAGAAAATGAGGATTGAGCACAGCACCTCTCCGTCCAGCAGAGGACCCCCAAGGGGCGTTCAATGCTCGGGGTCTTCAACTGCAAGACCACCGAGTCTCCCCAGATCACCATGAAACCCTCAATATCGAAGGCGAAGCAGAGAGTAGTGATATATAGCTCATACCAATAAGAGTTGAACAATGAAATGATAGCCTTGTCCCAGTCCCACCAGTTGAGCCTGTTCAACCCCCTTCCCCGTAGAACCACGTAACCGCAGGCCGCCACTCTTCCCCTCTGTCATGGCCTAGATCGTCTCTGAAAATTCAAGCCTATTTGACCTCAGCAAAGAGCTAAGGTTCCATCATCTGCTCTCGTTTAAGATTACCGTAGAGTAGGATCACCGCTCTGTAGTCGTCGTGGTGTTAATTCGAATTGTTGTCAGTGAATGCCGGGCTCTGGCGCCTGAATGCTTGTGTTATCGAAATCCTCTCCCCGAACCTACGAAAAATCAACACCAGATACAGATCTTTCAGAGCAATATCATCCTCGAAGTACAGAAATCCGGTCACACTCGCGCAAACGCCACATATTATCATTAACCAGTAAGCATAATATAATCCGTTTTCAGGACCATTTAAGCTAAAATACGCAATAGCGTATCTCCATACATACACTGTAGAAAATGTCCTTTCATTTAGGATCGGAATCCTAACCGATAATGATCCCATATACCAATCGCGAGCTAGGATTCATTATCCACGTATGCCCAATTACGAGACTCGTTTTCGTCGCTGCGGTAAGCGGCAAGAAACATGTATCTTACCGATTTGATGGGGACTAGTTCTCCGTCTTATATGACTATTACTAGAGGGATATGGTCAAGGCTGTACCGTTCCGAGCAGCAGGCGACTATGGGTTCGAAGCCCACAATGTCGAAATCTTCAGCTGGACTTGGGAGAATGATTAGGGGAAGACAACGGCGTCTGTGACATCTAGAAGGTAGCCAAAGTCCAGCTTCCACCACCTGTGGTTGAAGACTTGCGATTTGAGATTGGCAGTATCGGGCTGACAGGACCGGATTCTACAGAAGCATTGATCGATGTTTTGCATCCCCTCCCACCTCTTCTGTCAGTCACGGAAACGACTATAGGGACTCGTCCAGAGAATGACTGGGTGGACATTGAAACTCCTGAGAACGTCTGGCCAAAATTGACATCAGTCACGGATCCTGCTTGTTTGCCTGCGAATGCTATGCTTAGCTTCAGTACTCTTTAATATTCCCCAGCAGAAATCGTACACCATCGAGGGCTATACTCTGAATTCATCATGCATGACGTGAGTAATAGAACCCTTGAATCAAGAGACAGCACACTTCTGCCCCGTTCCCACGTCTTGCTGTTACTACCCATAAGGGGGCTGCCGCTGCCCGCTCTGCCAGAATTCTACTGCGACGGACTCAGCTTCTCAAGCAAGAATGTAATACACAAATGTGATTTACCTGATAGAACAGTAGAGACATATTATTATTGAGAGAGAATTGTACATCAAGAAGTCGTCCACCGGGGTGGCAGCATTCCGCACATTATCACTGTAAGGCGGATGTCAGCATAGAAGGGATAACATTGCTCATGGAGAACCTTGGACGAATTTTGTATCTTAGCTGAAGATGCTGTCGTCTAAGATATTGGATTGTTGAGCCGAACAGCAGCATAAGCCTAGTCTATTGCGGCGCACGCCTCCCATTTCCATCGCGGACATGTATCCATAAGCCAAGACTCTTGCACTTCCTACTTGGCCTCAAGTTAGAGAGATATTTGATACTTTTGGCACATAGTACAGGAAATAAGACCGCAGCCTTGTCGATACTGACGACTGGAGCCTCAACTGGATCAGCAAGGATATCAGCCCTTCCATGAAGAAGCCTGTGCGATTCATGATAGATTGATTAATGCTCATCCGGTGAGACTAGGAGCTGGAAAATGAAGCTGCAAGATGTAGAAATGCATGTTTTCTATTGGTTGGTCGAAAACCCCAGCTGTAGGCCCCCCACCCTGTTGCAACGGACGTCCAAGCTGGCGCTGCTTCCAATGGCCGTAACAGGGAGCGGAGGCCCATCGCTGAGAGTCCCTCCGTCTGAGCGATAGGATACCTGGGGCGTGATGGCTAGCTAAGATAGATATATACAGGCGTGGGTGGGTGGGGCAAGCGGATCGCTTTAAAAGCTTGAGTAGGTGTAAATGGAAAAAGCGGTAGAGATAAAAAAGAATGAGGAGCGAGAATGGGTGATGGGCCCTACTAATATTGCTGTGTCGATCTCTCTTTCCCTAGCAGTCGCCGGTGGCACTGCTAGCGGCCACCGGTGATGGCACCGTCGAGCATTAACCCCCAGCTAAACTGGACTTAAGAGTGTTTTATTAGGTAGCAAATGCGTCTGTATCATAACCCCCGGCCAAATCAATCGCTGCTCCCACTCCCTTCGCTACTATAGGGCTAGTATTCAATAATGGTCTGCGGGCCCGCAAATCTTTACGCCAAGACTCGCGGGACCCCAGACCGCTATTGAATACTACCTCTATCGTAACTATCGAGGCACATGTGACCCAGCGGTGCCATTGAGGATCTCTGTCGTGGAGGAGACGATCGTCATTGGTACACACTTCTCCAACCTTTGGATCCCAGCCATCATTCATTTCCTTATTGGTCCATTCAAATTCTTCCCAGGAGATTGTGCTACTGAGCTGCTTCTGCTAGCAGGGTTTCCGTGAGCTGTTGGGAATGTTGGCGAGTGCCGAAAGAAATGAGGCCCGGTCGGTGATTGATAAGTAATCGGCAGATTGTTGTGTTCCAAATACTGAATAGCATGAGTGATAAGTGACGGAGTCTCGAATCTCTAAGACAGTAGAGATTAGTACTGATGCTAGACACTGACAGTCCAGGAACACGGATTGCCACAAGTTACTTTGACATACCTCCTTTCGTAAAATATCTAAGAAGCAGGGGCCCTCTTGGTGACACCATTGGAGTCTTTGGGAATTGTAGGCAGAGCCTTGGGTGTATTGGAATCGAGGGGGCCTAAGGTGTGGTCCTTGCGCGTTGATGTTTTGAATGTGTAATCGATGGATGGCCGTAACCGTTTCGATCTCATCTTCCGAAGCGATCAGATCGGTATCTGCCTCTACCAATGCTGGTGTCTTATTCCCTCCAAATAAATCTAGGAACCATTTATGCGGTGGAATAATAGTCTCATTCTTCAGGTCGGAATTGACGGCAGCAGGGTTGATAGAGAGCGAGCCGATGGAATGGCTGATGAACCAGCTAGAGACGCCCGGCGGCATGGTGGCAATGAGTACCACAATGGACAATCTCAACTTGATAAAGCTCCAAAAGCCAGAAAAATTCGAAGCAAATGTTGAGGACAAGTGAGACAGACGAGCGCGCCAACAAGATGTCTTTCTTGTTGAATCGTATCCTTGGTGTTGAGCTGCAAGATGGATGCCTTGCCTGAGGTGCTAGAATCTTTAAGACGCCTCTCCCAAAAGACATGATAGATTGACAATCTATCGCAGGTGATAGACCTGCTAAAGGATAGATCAGAAGAAGAGAATATATATATATATACATAAGGTGCTTAGATCTATGAAGAATACCTCTCTATATATGATGAGGAGTACTAACAGGATAACACTCCATGGTGGCAAGGCGAAGGCAATTCTGGGGGCATCAGCCCATGCAACACGTTTGATAGTGACAAGCTAATGGTGGGGCAGGACTGTGCTGATCTTCCAACAAATCGACGGCGCCCGTCACAGCAGACCGCATTTGAGTACGTGCGAGCTTGCAGTATCGCTACGCATTACATTATAAGTTTTGCTTTCATCCCGGTTATGTATAGGGAGAATGACACCAAAAGTCTTAATTTGCGCTAAGCTATCTCTAGCAAACCCTAACCCTAACCGGATGATGATCCCCTGGAGGGTGCGGGGAGCTTCAGGGTTTTTAGAGGCCCCTAAGTTACTCTTTTAGTGGCAATCTGTAGGGACGCTGGGCCCTGAAGCCCTTATCGAGGGACTGTTGTGGTGCTCAGCCCCCGCTACCGTTTAGGCCCGAGCGGCAGTTGTCCAGGCAACCCTTTTAGGGGGGACTTCTAAAGGGCTGAGGTCCAAGACTCTTGGCACAATCAGGACTTTTGATTTACGTATTCTTTCAAAATTTTTCCACTACATGCCACTCATCTTCTACTTCCCTCTTAAGGCCTCATGCCACCCGACAAACCCCAGGAAGCAATTCTACGAACGCTCACCCCTCCCCCCCCTACCCTCCCCACTCCTCCACCTCACAATCTCACGCCCCAAGCTCCTTCACCACCAACGCCTTCAACGCATTTTCATTCGCCCCCACCACTTTCCCAACCTTCTCTCCACCTTAAACACATATAAAGTAGGCATAGCCCTCACGCCCAGTTCCTGCGCTAGCCCGGGTAGCTCATCGACATCGATTTTGTAGAAGCGCGCGGAGGGGTGGGTGTGGGATAGGTCGACGACGCGGGGGGCTATTACTCTGCAGGGACCACACCAGATAGTCGATTATCATGACACCGGACTTGGTGCCCAATGGAGGTCTATGGCTGATACGGGTCCTTATATTCTTACGGGTCTTTTCACCGGCTGGTGAGAATATGAAGTCCACGAGGTTATTAATATCTCTAAGGATATTCTCTCTAAAGGTCTTAAAGGTGGTTACACTACCTCGGTAAGTTGTGAACTTATTTGCTCGTTCATCATAGATCGGCCTAGGATGTTCATCCTCGATGAAGACGCGCTCCTCAAACCACTTGCGAATTACATCTTTGTTATCGTGAATTCCAGGAGGAAGGGGTTCAAAACCGGTATCAAGCTCACAGATGAAGTGTTCTAACCTCGCTTCATCCGGGCGACAGTCCTCAAGATGGCTGATGATCCTTGTGCACTGTCTTGACAACCCTCACAGCAGCTCCAAGTTCCGCATCTGGCTAAAGCCAGCATCGCACGAGACCCAAAAAATTGCGCCCAAACCTCTCGAATAAGCAAAGGGTTGCAACTTCATATCGCCGCTCCATAAGGTTCATCTATCCGAAGTGTCTCAGAGATAGAAACGGTGCAAGCCTGGGAAGCCTGGCACCTCCCTTTAACACCATGACCAATTCTATGTTCATCTACAAATTCCTCATCGAAAATGGAGTCATCGCTGTCCTCGTCGAGATCAATGAGGGGGGCACAGGCACAGTGGGAGCCATTCCTGAGTTGAAGGCTATAATGAATGGCGGCAGCCATTTCTTTACTTATACGGTGGTTGCTCTGAGAGTGTCGTACTTATTATCAGAGAAGTCGCATCACACTTAGTCCGTAGGTAGGCGTAACACTAATCCACGGCTAGCGGGTCCACGGCCATGGAGTTTTCGCTCAGTAGCGGGGCNAAGGGGGCTGCCGCTGCCCGCTCTGCCAGAATTCTACTGCGACGGACTCAGCTTCTCAAGCAAGAATGTAATACACAAATGTGATTTACCTGATAGAACAGTAGAGACATATTATTATTGAGAGAGAATTGTACATCAAGAAGTCGTCCACCGGGGTGGCAGCATTCCGCACATTATCACTGTAAGGCGGATGTCAGCATAGAAGGGATAACATTGCTCATGGAGAACCTTGGACGAATTTTGTATCTTAGCTGAAGATGCTGTCGTCTAAGATATTGGATTGTTGAGCCGAACAGCAGCATAAGCCTAGTCTATTGCGGCGCACGCCTCCCATTTCCATCGCGGACATGTATCCATAAGCCAAGACTCTTGCACTTCCTACTTGGCCTCAAGTTAGAGAGATATTTGATACTTTTGGCACATAGTACAGGAAATAAGACCGCAGCCTTGTCGATACTGACGACTGGAGCCTCAACTGGATCAGCAAGGATATCAGCCCTTCCATGAAGAAGCCTGTGCGATTCATGATAGATTGATTAATGCTCATCCGGTGAGACTAGGAGCTGGAAAATGAAGCTGCAAGATGTAGAAATGCATGTTTTCTATTGGTTGGTCGAAAACCCCAGCTGTAGGCCCCCCACCCTGTTGCAACGGACGTCCAAGCTGGCGCTGCTTCCAATGGCCGTAACAGGGAGCGGAGGCCCATCGCTGAGAGTCCCTCCGTCTGAGCGATAGGATACCTGGGGCGTGATGGCTAGCTAAGATAGATATATACAGGCGTGGGTGGGTGGGGCAAGCGGATCGCTTTAAAAGCTTGAGTAGGTGTAAATGGAAAAAGCGGTAGAGATAAAAAAGAATGAGGAGCGAGAATGGGTGATGGGCCCTACTAATATTGCTGTGTCGATCTCTCTTTCCCTAGCAGTCGCCGGTGGCACTGCTAGCGGCCACCGGTGATGGCACCGTCGAGCATTAACCCCCAGCTAAACTGGACTTAAGAGTGTTTTATTAGGTAGCAAATGCGTCTGTATCATAACCCCCGGCCAAATCAATCGCTGCTCCCACTCCCTTCGCTACTATAGGGCTAGTATTCAATAATGGTCTGCGGGCCCGCAAATCTTTACGCCAAGACTCGCGGGACCCCAGACCGCTATTGAATACTACCTCTATCGTAACTATCGAGGCACATGTGACCCAGCGGTGCCATTGAGGATCTCTGTCGTGGAGGAGACGATCGTCATTGGTACACACTTCTCCAACCTTTGGATCCCAGCCATCATTCATTTCCTTATTGGTCCATTCAAATTCTTCCCAGGAGATTGTGCTACTGAGCTGCTTCTGCTAGCAGGGTTTCCGTGAGCTGTTGGGAATGTTGGCGAGTGCCGAAAGAAATGAGGCCCGGTCGGTGATTGATAAGTAATCGGCAGATTGTTGTGTTCCAAATACTGAATAGCATGAGTGATAAGTGACGGAGTCTCGAATCTCTAAGACAGTAGAGATTAGTACTGATGCTAGACACTGACAGTCCAGGAACACGGATTGCCACAAGTTACTTTGACATACCTCCTTTCGTAAAATATCTAAGAAGCAGGGGCCCTCTTGGTGACACCATTGGAGTCTTTGGGAATTGTAGGCAGAGCCTTGGGTGTATTGGAATCGAGGGGGCCTAAGGTGTGGTCCTTGCGCGTTGATGTTTTGAATGTGTAATCGATGGATGGCCGTAACCGTTTCGATCTCATCTTCCGAAGCGATCAGATCGGTATCTGCCTCTACCAATGCTGGTGTCTTATTCCCTCCAAATAAATCTAGGAACCATTTATGCGGTGGAATAATAGTCTCATTCTTCAGGTCGGAATTGACGGCAGCAGGGTTGATAGAGAGCGAGCCGATGGAATGGCTGATGAACCAGCTAGAGACGCCCGGCGGCATGGTGGCAATGAGTACCACAATGGACAATCTCAACTTGATAAAGCTCCAAAAGCCAGAAAAATTCGAAGCAAATGTTGAGGACAAGTGAGACAGACGAGCGCGCCAACAAGATGTCTTTCTTGTTGAATCGTATCCTTGGTGTTGAGCTGCAAGATGGATGCCTTGCCTGAGGTGCTAGAATCTTTAAGACGCCTCTCCCAAAAGACATGATAGATTGACAATCTATCGCAGGTGATAGACCTGCTAAAGGATAGATCAGAAGAAGAGAATATATATATATATACATAAGGTGCTTAGATCTATGAAGAATACCTCTCTATATATGATGAGGAGTACTAACAGGATAACACTCCATGGTGGCAAGGCGAAGGCAATTCTGGGGGCATCAGCCCATGCAACACGTTTGATAGTGACAAGCTAATGGTGGGGCAGGACTGTGCTGATCTTCCAACAAATCGACGGCGCCCGTCACAGCAGACCGCATTTGAGTACGTGCGAGCTTGCAGTATCGCTACGCATTACATTATAAGTTTTGCTTTCATCCCGGTTATGTATAGGGAGAATGACACCAAAAGTCTTAATTTGCGCTAAGCTATCTCTAGCAAACCCTAACCCTAACCGGATGATGATCCCCTGGAGGGTGCGGGGAGCTTCAGGGTTTTTAGAGGCCCCTAAGTTACTCTTTTAGTGGCAATCTGTAGGGACGCTGGGCCCTGAAGCCCTTATCGAGGGACTGTTGTGGTGCTCAGCCCCCGCTACCGTTTAGGCCCGAGCGGCAGTTGTCCAGGCAACCCTTTTAGGGGGGACTTCTAAAGGGCTGAGGTCCAAGACTCTTGGCACAATCAGGACTTTTGATTTACGTATTCTTTCAAAATTTTTCCACTACATGCCACTCATCTTCTACTTCCCTCTTAAGGCCTCATGCCACCCGACAAACCCCAGGAAGCAATTCTACGAACGCTCACCCCTCCCCCCCCTACCCTCCCCACTCCTCCACCTCACAATCTCACGCCCCAAGCTCCTTCACCACCAACGCCTTCAACGCATTTTCATTCGCCCCCACCACTTTCCCAACCTTCTCTCCACCTTAAACACATATAAAGTAGGCATAGCCCTCACGCCCAGTTCCTGCGCTAGCCCGGGTAGCTCATCGACATCGATTTTGTAGAAGCGCGCGGAGGGGTGGGTGTGGGATAGGTCGACGACGCGGGGGGCTATTACTCTGCAGGGACCACACCAGATAGTCGATTATCATGACACCGGACTTGGTGCCCAATGGAGGTCTATGGCTGATACGGGTCCTTATATTCTTACGGGTCTTTTCACCGGCTGGTGAGAATATGAAGTCCACGAGGTTATTAATATCTCTAAGGATATTCTCTCTAAAGGTCTTAAAGGTGGTTACACTACCTCGGTAAGTTGTGAACTTATTTGCTCGTTCATCATAGATCGGCCTAGGATGTTCATCCTCGATGAAGACGCGCTCCTCAAACCACTTGCGAATTACATCTTTGTTATCGTGAATTCCAGGAGGAAGGGGTTCAAAACCGGTATCAAGCTCACAGATGAAGTGTTCTAACCTCGCTTCATCCGGGCGACAGTCCTCAAGATGGCTGATGATCCTTGTGCACTGTCTTGACAACCCTCACAGCAGCTCCAAGTTCCGCATCTGGCTAAAGCCAGCATCGCACGAGACCCAAAAAATTGCGCCCAAACCTCTCGAATAAGCAAAGGGTTGCAACTTCATATCGCCGCTCCATAAGGTTCATCTATCCGAAGTGTCTCAGAGATAGAAACGGTGCAAGCCTGGGAAGCCTGGCACCTCCCTTTAACACCATGACCAATTCTATGTTCATCTACAAATTCCTCATCGAAAATGGAGTCATCGCTGTCCTCGTCGAGATCAATGAGGGGGGCACAGGCACAGTGGGAGCCATTCCTGAGTTGAAGGCTATAATGAATGGCGGCAGCCATTTCTTTACTTATACGGTGGTTGCTCTGAGAGTGTCGTACTTATTATCAGAGAAGTCGCATCACACTTAGTCCGTAGGTAGGCGTAACACTAATCCACGGCTAGCGGGTCCACGGCCATGGAGTTTTCGCTCAGTAGCGGGGCGTTGGCGAACGAATGTTGTGACCGTAGGGCATGAATGGCCAAAATGTGGCAGCCAGCTAGTGACCGCCGGCCTTTATATGTATGACTCGTGCCAACGTAGCCAAGCTTACGTTCAATACCCGCGGTGAGAGACCAACACCATTAGGTGCTGCAGGCCATCCCAAAGATATTATAGTGGCCCTTTCATACCAATAGGCCCGACAGATATGACTAGCTGGCTCACCATAATCGACGCTGGGTGCCAGTTCACACCATCCCGAGGCGGATCCGACAACAGCATGGCCCACCACCGACGGCAGCACACCTAACGCCGATGCAAGCACGTATCGTCGTCGGCTTGGTTCGAGCAGACCGTTCTGCGAGCGGTCTCTATCAGAGCGAATATTGAATAAGACAAGGACCGTCGGCCCCCGTGGCTATCATGTACTGGGAGTCAGGCGAGTCACGGCACCCGGGCTGTGAGGACTTGGGATAGAATGGCTAGGTGGTTGGCTCCGTGCATGGCGAGGGCATCGACGGCGGTGGAGACTGCAGTGGTGATCACAATTGCAAGAGTCTCTTTGGGACCAAAGGTGATGGACTGTCGGGCGCCAACATCGACGAGGGGGTTGTCGGTTGTGGAGTTGCATTCGATGGAGACTTGGTTGTGGGCGAGGAGTAAACCTTCGAGTTGGGGACCGATCCATTGGGAGGAGGTGCGGAGGGCGTAGCGGTCTTGTTTGAGGCCGGTGAGGAATTCTTCGGATTCGTGCTTGGAGCTGGCGAGTTTGGGATTGAGGTGAATCAGCGATGCGCAGATCAAAAAACTGCAATATTCTACCGCCTCCCAATTTTGCAGAGACACAACAATCGTCTAACCTCCCAGGAGCAAATTTCAGTACACGGTTGTGGATATTGATAAGTCGAGCAATGAGGGAGCCGCATGAACTGTGTTTATTAAATGTCAGTCGATCCAAGCTCAGCCGAAAATCATGTGCTATGCTTACATCGCACCAGTCGCGAATATGCCAATCACTTCAAACCGGTGTATCTTGTCATGTCGACGAAAACCTGCCGGATCCGCTGCGCAAGAGACTCCATTTTCCTGGTGACGCCGGTCAATCGGCGAGTTAGCAGTGAGTGATTCTTGCGACTGAGACTGATCGCATTTCGAGTTGTGGATTGTGATGGCCAATGCGAATGTAGCATCTGGACACCAAGTGTGCTCCGCAAAAGGGCATGAAGACCTCTTTGCGGCTCGTTATGATATTGCAATTCCAAAGTTGCCCGAGCCATTCGACCCAAAACTCTTGAAGTCGTTGACATCTATAATGAATCTCCAGCCAGATATTCAGATAGTCTGGCCAGACGGGGCAGATATGTCTGTTGAGACCGGTTCTGGCCCAACACGAGGGCTTAATGGAGCACCGGCAGCAACTCCTGCCGGGGCGGAACCCGTACAGTGGAGCAAGGAAAGTCGACCAAGGTAGGGGCCAAGTGTTGGAACTTAAGCGCTACTAGCCTCAGACGACCGTCCACGATTGGTCGGATGGGATTGTGTTACGATGATGGAAAGAGGAAGAGAAGTAGATTGGGGATACCCACCATTCCGAATTCTGACGCAATGTATGAGGAACAATTTTGGCTATAGCGTCTTTTCCGTATCACTTGTTGAAGTACAGCCAGCCCTGTTCGTGACCCTTGAGCTTGAATAAGATGGCCTGATTGGCAACTGTTGGCATGATGATTGCAAGTGCACCCAAGTACCCTCTCCGGCTCCTTTGGACAATAAGTTTGTTGGGGTGTGTGATGGGATTTGAACTGGACCCGAAGCTGGAGGCACTGTAGACGTGGTCTCAGCTGCTACATGATACTTCTCAACTGGCACGCCATCATCCACAAGGGCGGCGGCGGCGGGCGCTGGTGCTTTATATATATATATATATATATATGAAGCTGAGGTGTCTGAAGAGATGAGCCTCGTAGAAGACGGTGGTGCTTTTGCTGGCGAGGCGTCGGTGCGGCTTCTGGTGTTGGTCCAATTGTGGACGGAGTGTATGGTATATCAATACCGTCGGAGAGACGTCGCTCGTCATTGTCGAACACTGGACCTCGTGGCTCACTATCGCCGGTCTCTGGCCGGATTGAGGATGCGAGATGGCGTTTGGGGGTCTCGGTATTGAACTTGGTGAAGGAGGTGAGACCGTGGGTAGAAAGCTGGGGGTGGTCCATCGTTCATCCATGGTGCTATGTCGGCATTGGGGCGCTCTCTTGATTGTGAGGGCTTTGATAAAGATGTTGTAGAGGATTTGGTCCCAACAGGATCCTTGTTCCCGTATCACTGGACGGTTCTCCAGGTCAGAAGGAGTGGAAGTAAGCCAGTGAATAATGACTGTGATCCAAGTGACTGTGACCTCACTAATCCTGAGTGGGCAGGGCCACGGATTGGAGAAACGTACTGTCAATTGTGCAGATTGTGAAGCACAGCGAGCCCTATTCGTGACCGTTGAGCTTGAACAAGATGGCCAGATTGGCAACTGTAGGCATGATGATGGCAAGTGCACCCAATGTCTCTTTCTTGCCCAGCGTCCAAGCGTGAACCCTTAATTGCTTCGACAGGTGTCGCCTCGTCCGGCGAGGCAGGTGAATGCTGAAGGATATCGAGACGTTTCAGAGGAGTTTCCCCGAGGTATCGGAGGTGAGTCCCAGCCAGATAAACTGCCTGCATGTTGGCTCTGGTGTTGTTTGTATGGACCGCAGGCATAGGTATCGACCATCCCGTTTCTTCTGGAATGCCGTACAAGCTTTGAATCCTGTCATATTCTTTGCGTGTAGCGCGTGAACCCGAACCAACAAAACTCATCCTCATGTGTTGTTTGCTCATGTGTGTTTCCGAAATGGTCATCATATGATCCATAGCCTTCAGGGCTTGGCTACAATACTGTGTCTGCAGAAGTCTGAGCATGGGCGAGATCAAGTCCGAAAATTTCATTGCTGGCGTGGGTTGCTGTGTCCCATGGGGGCCTTGACTTGAAGTGGAGAGTATGGAGCTATTTGGGCTGTTCGTCGTCTGCACCCCCGCTCTATTGGAAGTTGAGGCGCTGGAGGTATCTTGTAAACTCCTCCGATATGGTGAGTCCATGCCGACAACTTGATGGCGAAGAGCTGAGCTTTCTTGCTGGGGAGGCGCTCATCTCCAAGACTCTTGGTTGGTCGGAGACGTGCTTGATCGGCGCATGGGGTTGACATTGCTGTTCGACACTGCCCTCATGGTTATGCACCATGTTGACGCCTACCAGTAAAATAAGGCCACGACCCAATGCCTTATGCAGGACTTTCTTCTTGTCTGACCTCCTAGACCACTATTGTCGCCGATGGTAACATCCAGATGACACAGTGTTGCCAGAAGATCTTCAACTTGAGTCGGCCTTTTTTGTGTCATATATATTGGATACCGATCAATGGGGCGAAGTCATGAGTCAGAGGAAGGGCGAGCGAGAGCACAGGAAAAAATCCAACGGGAGTATGGCAAAAAGTAGTCTCAAAGGTGTTTCTCAATGAACGTCTGAGGTCTTGGCTTTCTTGCTGGGCCGACGCTGACTTGCGAGCTGCTCTAGGTTACACAAGCAATATTGTGGCATGCTCGTCGACATCTTTGGAAAGATATTCTTTGAGGCGACGGGCGTTGAGAATCATGAAATTTAGGTCGCCTGCCTCGGCGGAAGAGCAGGATTGGGGGAGAGGATCTTCGCTTGAGATCTCTGGGTTCCAGTCGGATTTGACTAGATAGGAATTGGGTGGGTTTGCCGGCAGCTGTTCTGATAAGGCAATGGTGGAGAAAACACTGCTAGATGGCCCCAGAACGCCATGCGAGCTTTGATAATGCCAGTCCGGTTCGTGTGCCGCCTCCTCTTCTATTTGTCGTGAGGATAAGACTGAATCTACCCAATTAGGGGATGATGTTTGGCTGTCTTCTTCCCTTATGCTGGCTAATGATGCTGGCTTTGAACGCGGAAGCTGTACTTGAGTCCTCTCGTGTCTCGGGATATGTCCTGGGACTGGTTTGGATGGTGATAAGGGCAGAGGATTTACGGTCGTGTCATAGACGGTATCTTCTGGTTCAGGATCGTCTCCTGTTGACGAGCGAATTTCGCGATGTCCTTCTTCGAGAGGTAATGCACCAGGATCGATATCGAGGAGAAGGTAAAAGTAAACGGTGCTGACCGAATTTCGCCTTAGAAACTCGAAACTGGGATCCAGTCGGATTTGCCTAGATAGAAATCAGGAGGGTTCGCCTCCTCTCCTATCTGTCGTGAGGATGGACTAAATTTGCCGAATGGCGGGATGGTATTTGGCTGTCCTCTTCCCTTATGCTGGCTAAAGATGCTGGCTAATGATGCTGGCTTTGAACGCGGGAGCTGTACTTGAGCCCTCTCATGTCTTGTGATATGTGATTTGTTTTGGATAGTGATAAAGGCAAAGGTTTTCGAGATCAGACGATCCACTCTCTCCAACGATTCCTCTGGTCGTCTCATAGAAGGTATCTCCTGGTTCAGGATCGTCTCCTAGATAAATAGGCGGCCCGATCTCGTATCTACCTTTGACGTATTCTAGGACCTGAAGGTTTGTCGGGATTCAAGCTAAGGTCATCGTATGTATAATGGAAGGTGGCAAGACCGGAAGGACCTTGACTCACGCCGAGCTGGCGGCGGCTTGGGTGCGGAGGCAGTTCCAACCAGTAGTAAAACGATCGAGAGGAGGATGTGTCAGGCGGTTCCACGACATCAAGGCCTGAGACTGTGTTATCTTCTATCCGTTTTGTGACTGGTTCAGATTTGTCGAAGCTCACCTTCAGCTCCAGCGTGGAAATCAACGAACTCTTCAATCTGCGACCTTCTAAACGACAGGTAAAAGCCCCTTTTCCTCCTGAGGAAGGTCCAACCAGGCTTTGCTGTGACCCCCATAAAGTTCACTCAGTGTGAGTAGCCTTGCAGACAGATATAGGTTGCTTCCAAAGCGAATGAAACTCGAGGCGTTCAAAGTAATCAGACTTCTCACGGCGAAGTGATCTTCAAATAGTACGATAAATATTACGATGGTATTTCAAATCGCCGAATTAAACCAGAACATATAGCCTAGACCGCCGATCTGTCATGCAGGGGGACAGCCGACCGTATTTAACACGTCTGGAGCTGCATAAGTCGTATCTATCTGACCATTCAGAGGACACGGAAGCTTCTAGCTGCATGAAGAACAACAGGGGCTCTCGAGTTCATTGCTCTTGTAGAGGTAGCATTAGCCGAAATCGGGTGAAGTTCACCTTGCAATCGTGTCTACAGGCTTAGGTCTTTCAAATTCACCATACAATGACCCAATATCACCTCCGCATTTGCTTGGCTTACCTAGCAGCTGCGTGTCACTCCATACATCTTGAAGATGCCTAAGTGATCACCTACCAAAGCAAGATTGTTACGAGGAATAGGAACATCCAGCACACAAGAGGCAAAAACAGCAGAGAAAATGAAGAAGGAACGCTCAAGGAGTGCGAGATCTAGAGGTCTAATTTCAGGGGTGATAGCATGAGGGGGTGGCAATCTGGGACGGGATGCGTTTCATTTCGACAGCCCTTCCCAGCGGTACATCTCGCAAAGAAGAGGCCCCCTTTAATTGTTTTCGGAGCACTTTTGAAGACTTTTACGAGCCTGGGCTGAAAGAATATTATGGTGAGCGCATGGCAAAAGACCAGGGCGCAGTCAAGCCTGTGGATTGCATCTCTAAACAACACTTATACGAATGAGAGGTACCGCGGAATATCCGGTCTTTGACTTGAATTGGTTGCGCTACATGGGTACGGTCATCCGCTGTGTGTCCCTTACGGGGCATCCGAAGAATCAGTATCTCGTGGCCCTTGGAACATGGACCGCGGAAGATCCTACTCTGATATCCAGATTCCTCCAGCTGCAGGCTCGCTCTGGGCCGTCATCAGCCCAGAGTTCGATGACAGTGTAGTTCCGATCGTGACTTCCTGCCAGCCATCATCATTGTGATATCTGGCTGTGCTTTGGACACACAAATCTCCTTACTTAAGTCTATTTGATATGGTTGCCGAGCCTCCACTACTGTTGCTTATTGCCGTTGCACGAGCCAAAAAGCCCAAAGGTCAGGTTGGAATGCCTCTGGGGATCTCGAGGCACAGCAAAGCCCCCCATGCGTTCGAGTACCGAGGTCGTCTTCTCGCAGCATGCTATCACATAAGTGACCGACAAGCGGATGGCACTTTTATCTGAGAGGGAGAGGTCCAGAAGAAATTGGTTTCCTCACAATCACCGTTTGAAAGTGGCTCAGACCACACCGCGTCGGCAACACTCAAGACATCCGAAGTACACTCACCCAATACAAGCTATGGGTTCGAAGAGTTAAGAGACCGCCTTTTCTTTGGCCACGTTCAAGCTTGCTTGGAGTCTGACTGACTTGCTCACGATACCTGAAGTCATCTTACCTCCTCGGACCCTGCTGTCATATCCACAACAGGGGATGCTTCCTTTATCGACAACCCTAGAACTGAAGAATGTCCAGCTCATTCTCGAAGTCAGTACTCTAGGCCATTGTCGCTCCTCAAAATACTACAACTCGTTCTGTCGCTCACTACATCGAGACGGCTGTGGATGAGTTTAAACTGCTCAACAAGAGCGTCGCAGCTAATCCAAACCAACCTGGAAGCAAACATGTCGTCAGGCTACTGGACTCTTTTGAGCAAAAGGGTCCTAATGGCGATGGTCTTCGTGGCCGTCTCTCCTTGTCAGCGTCGTGGGACCTCGAGCGACCCGAATCAAAGTGTCTGAGGCCTGGATGTCGCGAGTGGTAATCCCCCTTTTGCAACAGTAGTGCGTTGGGCTAGTCTCACTTTTCTACCAGATCAATCCAATCTTGGTCAAAATCCTCCGTCAAGTCGCTGACCTCGCTGTTCTCTGCGACGGCCATCAGCAAGCCCATCGTCAAACATTCTGTGGAGCAGCCTCGAACGGAGAATATGCCCCATGTCAGTGGCTTTCGCAAAGGAGGAAATCACAGCTGTATGGCCCGCGGCAAAGAGAACGAGGTGTAATAGTATCTGACCTGTGTTCAATCAGATGGGTTACGTACGAGATTACGTTCCCTTGTTACAGGCCCAGGACAATACCAAGAAGATGAAATTGATACAGGAGATGATAAGTTATGGATTCAATAATGGGAGATAAGCAGCGCATGTCAGCGCAGCACGACTAAGTCATATCTAGCAGCTCCACTTAGCTAAAATACAACATTGCAATTGCTATTGTCTGACTTGTCTGAAAGTATCTGAGGCCTCTGAGTCGTGAATGATGGCCCTTCTTCTGCGGTAGTAGTGCGCTGGGCCCGCCCTAACATCTCCACCAGATTGGTTCAAAACTGCTCAAATACGAAAGATTTCGTGGTACCATCTCTGTGGGACTCGGTGTCTATTGGGCCAGTCTATTCGCCAGGTGTTGTCGCCTCCTACGAAAGAAATCGCTTTGTGACCACAGTATCGATTTAGTATCAAATATTCGGACGCAGAGAAAGAATAATCTCAATCTATGTCTTTAACAAAGACTCTAAGCAGTGACTTTGTGTGCCCAGTATTGTAGATTATATGATTATTCAAGGTATGAATTCTAGAGTCCTTTGTAATATTAATCGCGTAGAAATTTTTGAGCTGTATGTGCTGGATATGTATGCCAAGACTTGCGGGCTCGCGACCCACTATTCAGTATTGAATTGAGTGTGAGATCACTCCGCTCCTGCCAATCATCCCATAATTCTCAGCGACCAACGACTGCACCGCCGCCGAGAAATTGAAGCCCATATTGCTCGATCGCTCCGGCCGGCACCTTGAGCTACCTGTGTTGTCTTCGTAACGTCATCTTTTTGGGAGAGGCCGATGCCCCATTAGTCCGACGGTTGATTACTGCAATGACAGATGAAAGTGCTGCAGAAGAAAATGAAGGGATGAAGAAGACTTGGGAAAGCTTCGTACGACAAAGACGCAAAGACTCCAGGAAAAGGCTGTAGGCACAGAACAGCCATATATATATATATACACATGTTATTGTACGCTCCGATCTTCCACCTCTCCTATCAGCCTTGAGCAGACCTATCCGCTAATATAAATGCACGGTCTTACGGCCTTTACTTCTTTGAATAACCGTCGCGTCAACGACCAGAAAAAAATTGCCATTGAAGTCGGCCGAAGACAAATAGGACAACAACCCTCGCGTCAATGACCAGAAGAAAATAGCAGAAGTCGGCCGAACAGCTGGGACAACAATTGCTCGCTGAGTTGGCACTCGATAACATGGACATTACGGCATCGCCCCCTTCCGGAGCGAATGATCACTGGAGCACGTTCAGGTCCCACCGTATCTTCTGACGACCAAGACTCAAAGACTCCAGGAAAAGGCTGTAGAGATGCTGGTATGTTGGCCAAAGCCTACGCTATTTTCTTATAACAGACAAGATCACCACTGATTTGCGTTCCAGAGATTGTGCAGAGATGCTCAAAGGGGGACTGTAAGCGACGAGAAAGCCGTCAACCATCATCTTCATTATCATAATCACCTATTCAAGGTGCCACGACCATCCCCAGCATCATATTCGCCGACATCTTCCAATGGTGCGCTCACGCCAAGTTGGGAAATTTCCTTCGGTGAGGTCTAACGTTCCTCGTTATAAGCATAGATGGAAACAGCTTCCTAACCACACGACTCTAGAATCCACGCCGTCGTTCTTAAGCTTCTACGACTACCATGATCTAAATAACGATGACCATTTACCTGGACTTTTAGCAGACAGGGAGGCAGTCATAACTGGCATTTTGTTCCACGATGCCATAGAAGGCCTCCACAATCCCTTCGATCTCAGCATCCTCTTTCTATGTCGCCATTCGAAGATCGAGTGACAGGGTGACCAATTCACCTAACAAGGTTGTCGCGCGCGTCTAGTTTTGAGGTTGCTATTGCTCAAGGGTCAAGAAAAGTTTCTCAACATTTGGGAACAACAGTGTGACTCGCTCAAAGTCCTACTGAGAATTCGAGAGGATTTTGGCGTCAGGATTTACCGGACAAAACCATGTTTCAGTCATTATCCTCAAGGCGGCTGTGATATGACTTCTGTCCGAAGAGGAAAGATCTGGAATGAATGCCCTGTTAATGCTGGCCAACGCTGCCCGGGACAAGCGCCTTCATGATCCATTAGAGACGCTCATTATGGCCGCTATGAACAAATTCAGTCCTATCAGGACTATGGCACGTCCCACGAGTGGTGGAGGATTTTGGAAAAGCTATCAAGCACTCTTAAAGTCCACTCCAAGCTATTCCTTGATTGGCGTAATCCAGGATGCGGCCCGAGATCTTAAGACAGAGATCACCGCTGTTGCTGAGGACGCCGAGGCCTACGAGGTCCAGTGCTGGTCGCTGGATCGAATGCAGCAGTATAATCATCGCCTGCTAGCCGGGATGAACCAACAACACAAAGCCTTGAGGGTCAAAGTGAAGGCTTCGCTATTCAAATGGCGGATGTGACTCCTGAGGGGCTTAAAAAGGAAAACTTCGAGTCCATGAGTACGGTGGCTATAACGAGGGACACCCTCGAAGTCGACATTGAGAACTGGAAGTCAATAAGCCAATTAAATAAGACAATCGCTTTGTGTGGATGGGCTTAGACCTCGACCGAGCTGTGTCGGCCTTTGATATGTGGGGATCGATCCGAATGATGGTGGAGAGTTTGAGCTGGAAGAGGCCTACATCGGAGATATGACGGCCTGGCTTCTGGGTGAACCGTAGCCACAATACAATAGCTGGATGTCGAGTCCACACCTGCAAGTAAGAAATCAATTGCGTTCTCTCGAGCAATTGCAGTATAAGGATCCACTCCCTAGTGACTGCTGTGCAATTTTGGAACTGGATAATAATTACTCACCTGAATTTGTGTGGAGTATCTCTTGTGCTCTTTATGAGGACAGTCAAGCCTGAGCATCTAGTAGACCTTCGAAAGTTCAGAACGTGACTGATCTGCCCAGCATCATTCTGCTCATGAGTGAGAAAGAGTCAACGATCCTCGCGCATAGCATGAGTGGCTCGATAACGAGGTTCCGTTTAACAACATTGCATCAGCATCTTTGGGCTTTTCAGAAACAGCGACGCGGTGCTATTCAGCCACAAAGTGCTTACAGCTCCAGTCAACTTCACGCTGCGAAGCAGTTATTTTCTTCTACCGGCTGACGGCATGTGCTTCATCACCAAAGAGACCAAAGAGGAGTACAAGGTCGACTTTATCGACGTAGAGCATTGAAAGCGATATGCTTGGGAGACACCAACGCTGGCCCCAAAACGAGCGCAGTGTTCATTCGAGCCGAGTCAGTGAGCCACGCAACTCCTGTCAATGAAGTGAAGTGGAAGACCATCGGCAGCAGAACGGTGACGCCAATCTTGACGAAGAGGAAGATAGTGACAATGAACCCATTATCTCATCGCGCGGATGGCAGACACCTGGGAAAATCTCTAAGAAGGGTACCACTGCTTGGAAAGCGCTAGCTGTTGCGGCCAAGGGCTCACCCACACCTAACCATGAAAACAAGCTAAGCCATCAACTTCCGAGCGACCTAGGTAGCAGCTTTAAGAATAGAGCTCGTCTAAGAGCTGACTCCGAAAGTATTCTTGACGGAAGCATAACCCCTCCGCCTGGTACAATAACGCCTGCAGCACGATTGGATTAGCCCCTATTGTGTGCTACATTCTCGATCTCGGCGAAGCTGAATGGTCTAACAGGGCTCAACCTTGCCCCCCTCCTCTTCTGACCCCTGGCTGCTATGGCTACACCTCAACCGCCCTTGCCACCCGTAGCCCTTGCTTGGAGCCTTCGGAAGCACATACTCCTGGAGGAGATAGCAGCGAACAAGACCTCAGCCGGCCGTCGTGGAAGAACAAAGATGCATTTGTACCAGCCTAATGAGATGGCCATATCAGAGCAATATCACGCGATTTATACGCTCAGCAAATGTGCTTACGCTCAAGCTGCAAAGAGGGCCAATATGAGGAACCTTTCACCCTATAAGTTCCCACGTAAGAAGCCCAAGGACTTAGCTGCGGCATCATTCAACAGACAAATGGCAGGCATTGAAAAGGGGCCAGTCCAGCATTTGCGGGAGAGTTCGAATTCTTCCACAAGTCAATCTCTATCAAATTCAAGCTAAGTGTTGGAAGGTACATGAATGATGGACCCGGATGGTCGATCGATTTCTTGCCGAAAGTACGACGCTTGTCTCAACTCCGCCCGGTTGTTGTTGGCGTCTAACGCAACAAGTAATTGTTCACCAAGGGTGCCACTGGCCAACCTTAATCGTCATCTCTATACCCCTATACCTGCGATTTCCGACGATCCATTTCTCTTGACCATCATGTCGGTGATCCTGACTGCCGTTTGAAAGAAACAAGTGGGACTGTCTCCTTGTCCGTACCTTAGGTCAAAAAGTGTTCTCAAAGACCTTGCCAAAGTGTATCGATTTTAAAACAGAGGCCTTAGTCGAGCTGCACCGCGGTGGAAGTACGACCTCTATACCCCGCGAACGAACCATCATCAGGCTCGAGAAGGTAGCAATGGGCAGAAACCATCCCCAGCCCTTTAGTCAGGCCGAAATGCAAAGGGTCCGCGAATGGAACAATCAGGAAATCGATGATCGCTGGGATCTAAAGGCTGGAGAAGTATATACCAACCCCGGTTGTCTCCTACACGAAGGAGATCCTCACTAGCATCGCTGGGTCACCCTTACTTCAATAGATTCCGAGGTCGAACACTACAACTCGAAAGAGAAAAAATCACTGGCAGTCTTTGACCGAGAACATGGTCTTCGCTGGATTCATGGAGTTGTTAGAGGCCTCAGGGCACCTTCCCACCCACGAACAATTGAACCACTACTGATGGTTGGAGAAATCTCTAGCTTCAAGCACACGGCCGAATAGCGCGTTCCTGGAGCCACAACGTCCCATCTTGGTAATCACTTCTGTTACATAAAAGACGAGAGCACCCCGAATTGGAGCAGATAGAGCAACACGACGATAGCGGTATTGGTATGGAGTTGGAGCTCCCTCCATNATACTCCTGGAGGAGATAGCAGCGAACAAGACCTCAGCCGGCCGTCGTGGAAGAACAAAGATGCATTTGTACCAGCCTAATGAGATGGCCATATCAGAGCAATATCACGCGATTTATACGCTCAGCAAATGTGCTTACGCTCAAGCTGCAAAGAGGGCCAATATGAGGAACCTTTCACCCTATAAGTTCCCACGTAAGAAGCCCAAGGACTTAGCTGCGGCATCATTCAACAGACAAATGGCAGGCATTGAAAAGGGGCCAGTCCAGCATTTGCGGGAGAGTTCGAATTCTTCCACAAGTCAATCTCTATCAAATTCAAGCTAAGTGTTGGAAGGTACATGAATGATGGACCCGGATGGTCGATCGATTTCTTGCCGAAAGTACGACGCTTGTCTCAACTCCGCCCGGTTGTTGTTGGCGTCTAACGCAACAAGTAATTGTTCACCAAGGGTGCCACTGGCCAACCTTAATCGTCATCTCTATACCCCTATACCTGCGATTTCCGACGATCCATTTCTCTTGACCATCATGTCGGTGATCCTGACTGCCGTTTGAAAGAAACAAGTGGGACTGTCTCCTTGTCCGTACCTTAGGTCAAAAAGTGTTCTCAAAGACCTTGCCAAAGTGTATCGATTTTAAAACAGAGGCCTTAGTCGAGCTGCACCGCGGTGGAAGTACGACCTCTATACCCCGCGAACGAACCATCATCAGGCTCGAGAAGGTAGCAATGGGCAGAAACCATCCCCAGCCCTTTAGTCAGGCCGAAATGCAAAGGGTCCGCGAATGGAACAATCAGGAAATCGATGATCGCTGGGATCTAAAGGCTGGAGAAGTATATACCAACCCCGGTTGTCTCCTACACGAAGGAGATCCTCACTAGCATCGCTGGGTCACCCTTACTTCAATAGATTCCGAGGTCGAACACTACAACTCGAAAGAGAAAAAATCACTGGCAGTCTTTGACCGAGAACATGGTCTTCGCTGGATTCATGGAGTTGTTAGAGGCCTCAGGGCACCTTCCCACCCACGAACAATTGAACCACTACTGATGGTTGGAGAAATCTCTAGCTTCAAGCACACGGCCGAATAGCGCGTTCCTGGAGCCACAACGTCCCATCTTGGTAATCACTTCTGTTACATAAAAGACGAGAGCACCCCGAATTGGAGCAGATAGAGCAACACGACGATAGCGGTATTGGTATGGAGTTGGAGCTCCCTCCATATACACCTATGCGCAGCCTTGCCGACTACGGAGGGTTCGTATCCAGCGGCGTCAATGGAGGCTCAGATCCCGCGGACGTGATTGTATGTTGAAATGGCTTCGGTTTCTCCTATTGAATAGCCTAGTGGAAAGGACCTCTTCTCCTTTTGGCTCCGATTGGATAAACGAGGAACGGCATGCATTACCACAATGCTTTCCCGACGCCCAATATTATGCTTACATCGAAGTAGAGCATCCGGAAAGATATCAATGGCTAGTAGAACTCATTGGCGCCAACCTTACAGACCCCAATTTCCGCCTCCGCAAAGTCTTGATCGAAGAACGACTCTTCAACAGTGAATTCACCTACTATGAAAGTCATATGTGGAAATTGCCATCGGCATTACATCAACTCTGTAGCGATGCTGAGATTTAAGTGAATTTTTATCAGAACTCATTGGTACCAACCAGTTATGGTGAGTGTAAATCAACTTTGGCCACCATGCTAAAGACGGTTGGCAAGAATTGAAATTTCACTCCAGAACCTGCGTTACACCAGGGGATGTCAATCAAGCCATTATCATGGCGTACGAATGAGCGGACTTCGAAAGGGTTTGGGGGACGTGGATGGAGTCAACAGCCCTTTATAACGCACGTCTCTCTCTAAGTCATCTTGCACAGCCCCGGGGTTTCCGCCTCTAGTCAGTGAAGACACGACATCTCTTGAATCAGTCTTGACCAGACACCATCAGCATAGAGTTCGAAGACATCTTATTTTCGATCGTGACTTCCTGCCAGCCACGGCACATCTCGCAAAGATCGGGCCTCCATACTCGCTAGCTGATGCGATATCCTCGTTGGGACTCCCGGGCGTGCAATAGTCGGAAAAAGAACCTGAGGTAGACGTCCCCTTTGCGACATGAAGGAACATCACTGGTTAGCTTACATATTGTCTTGACTTCTTCCTGGATGACCCACAATGCAGGAATATTGTTCCTGGTGTCCGTCAAGACTTCAGTCAAGGCTCTAATCGCAGACGTTTAATCACATATGACTCAATCAGTATCCGGACTACACTCCTATGTGACCGTCCAATCAACCCTGGTAAAGGACACTTTGGATTCGAGAGCCGCTTAACTTCGACACAGTGTTCCGATCATTTTAGCGGTACTGGTCCTTATGGCAACTATATCTCAGTGTGCTTACCCCCTAGCATCCAGTGGTACGGGCTTAGTCCTAGGGCACTGTGGTTGAACTTCTGGGGGCTCAACCCCCAAATTTTGTGTTTTGATAGCTTAGCCTCGCAGCTATAACCAGCCCTACCTTGCCTTACCAATTCCAATGTCAAGGTAGCGATACGATTTGTTGCTTATGTGAGAAATTACGGTCTCCGCCCAGTGTTCATAAGCGGAACTTTATGTCGTGTGTGTGTCATCGAAGCTGGGTTTCGGACTACAAGTTCGTTGCGAGAGTTAACAAGGAAAAGCGAATGCCTTTTTTGATGGATTCGCACTTGAAGTGGTTTCTCTTGAGCTGGTCCTTTATCCCTTACGTTTGTCATGTCGCCGAGCTAACATGGCCAGCCTCGCGGCATCCCCAGTTACCCCTGCTCCCAGAAGCAGCCATAAGGCTTTTTGCCGCTTTGCCTTCCGGTATAACCGAAAAAGACGAAGCTGCCCTTTTCGAGGTCAAGCTCGACCCCACTAGATTCCCTATTAACAGGTTGTTGCCCCAGCCTCTTTCACAAAAAGCTCGGTTCACGAATATTCAAGTCCCTTCGATGCGTCGCTGTGTCTCCGAATCTGGTAGATTGACCAAGCTCGACGAACGCCCTCGCCAACTAAAGAGTAGCGGTCACCGTGTACTCCTATACTTTCAGATGACTCGTATGATTGACTTGATAGAGCAATGCGAGGCAAAGGAACAGGCGTTCAACAAATCACCTTCTTCGAAGAGGAGGACAACTTTGCCGACGGTCTATTGAGTGATGAAAATGAAGCATTTTGGTATGCTGACAATAAGCCGGACCATCCCCGCCGCAAGAGAACAAAGGAGCGTCATGACTCGGATGATGACTTCGAAGTCGTCACCCGTACCACTCCTTGTTCGAATGTTCTTCGAAAAGGAGGAGATCTCCGCCGACGACCCATTCAGTGATGCTAACAATATCAAAGTCGTCACCAAGACGCGAGAACCGTTCAGCACAAAATGCTAGGAGTAACGGCATCAGATCAAGATCCCCAGTGGCGACTCGCGTTCCACGTACACAGAAGACTGATCGGTACCAAAGGCAAGCTGCTGATGATACTGGTCCCAACATGCCACATCTCGATACATGATATGGCGGTCGGCTCAAATATATGGCCGGCTAGCACAAGCGATTAAGGATTCAACCTTGGCTGGAAAACTATACTCATGCGGTCATCACATTTCACCAGTGCGCCGATGATACCAGCACGGTGAAGATCGACAAATCTTCTCGTCTACGCTCGTGGCTCAAGGCCTTTCGCTGAGGCAATTTCTCCATGAAGTACGTGTCGGCTGAGATATGCCACATTGTCCCCATCTATCGGAACTCCAAGTACGTTCGACTTGATGGCTCGACCAAGCCAAAGACGGAAGAGAAACTGTCGGCGGAGTTCTGGACAGAATCGGAAATCTTCGTCTTCGTTCTAGTCGTGCTGATGGGTTGGCTATAAACGTGACGGCTGTTAAAACGGTCATTTCTTACGACTCTGACTGGGATTCCACTATCGATTCACAAGCCATAGATAGCGCACGTCGCCTCGGCCAAGCGAATTAGCCGTGTACGGCCATTTTAATTTCATAGATGGAAGTTCGGGGAGGATAAGGTAGTTCAGAAGACTGAAAAGGGTCAGGAGATATGTGTATCCTATATTGATTCCAGGTAGCTGGTAGTGGCCAACAATTGAACATCCTTTCCTTAGCAATCTCAAAGAGTAGCAATCATCTAGACACTTGCACACGTTTTACGTAGTCTTGGTAATGCAATTGCGCAAACAAACAACTTTGCGAAAACTTTGTATGCAGGGTCCCGCACGTCCGTGTGTCTTCCCCTCTTTGACAAACCCGTAGAGCAGCAAGCACTCACCACCCACGGATATCTGTCCTTGCCTAGTCATAATCAGCCCCCTTTGATACCTAGCACAATCGACCGCCTCGCCTACTCTCCAGCTTCGCACTTCCTTGGACCCTCCGTCGTGCTGTACTATATCCTAAACTTTCAGGCGCCAAAAATTCCCTGGCAGGGGCCAACCATACTGGTGACAGCTCTCACGCATCATCATGTTCTCGGCAGGTCCTACCCTCAAGTCAGTCCAAGAGTCATTGCTTGCCTCCCTGCTGGGAGAATCCAGTCTTTTGTGCTACGAGCATTAACCTTCATTCGATTGCCTTTACCTGGACACCAAGTTTCAAGGACCCTACAGTCAGTTTGAGGATTATCCATGGCTTTCACGCAGCACTGATTTCACACAACTTACGACTGCACAATTGCGGATCATTACCTCTTCAGCTAGTCCACCTCGTTTTGCATTTCCTAGGGAACAACGCCTGACACGTCTACGAGCCCTCCCGATCCCTGACACTGCGCCATACGCACAAAAAATCGACTCTTGCGGGTAAAAGCATTGCCATACCTATTCGAAGTTTGAGCGAGGAAGCGCCCTGGGCCTCAAGGGGGCGAGAGTTAAGACATACCATCAACTGAACCTTCTCCACGATGAGTCTGGATGACCGTCAAAGCTTTACTATCCGTCCATCACGACAGAAAAGCAATCATGCCGAATGGTGGCCAGCGATGAGGCAGCATGAGAACTACCATTACGTCCATGTGAAAGTTCACCGGCATTCGAACACGATTGACGGTAGTAGCTGAACGCAATGTGAACATCGCGACTGTTCGGAACCTCACGGCAAGAAAATTTGTTAGTCACACAGCAGAAACTCACCGCTTGGACAGCAGAAACATCGTCATTACCAGTTGGTCGCCCCCTCCCTTTACGAAGCTCAGACTGCTTGGTAATGTCCTATCTTACCATGTCCACCAGCCGCGTACCCCAAGCATACAAAAACGGCATCATGATTAACAAATTCCCTTCTCATTTTCATGTAACTTCATGTGCCTTCATCGCCTACGGTGATCTCCTACCCGAAAATCTCAATCGAGGCCTTTATGGATGATAATAGTGGATCATATCACTAGTGCCGGTCTATTTCATTCGAAGGTGCTCGCGGCCGAAGACTTCAATGACAAGACTCCGAAAGCGTACGGGATTTGCTTGATACCTCGACGCGGCGAAGATAATCTATGGATGACATTATGCCTTCGACCAGCTGCATTCAGGGATTCCCGCCCACTCCGAGGACGACTCAGCACGGTAAGGAGTGCAAAAAGAGCAATAATCCCGATATCGACTGCTAGTCTCCTTACCACCTATATCATCACACTCAGCGTTAATTATACCGTAGCTCATACTCCGAGATGTGAAACGAGCCCTGGGGCTAAGAACCTGGCTACTCCTCTCGAACGACGCCCCATCCACCACCAGGACAACATAGTAGATTTCATCTGACGATCGCCCTCCAGACAAAGTTGGATAGTATCGCAAAGTCGAGGCAGCAAACTCGCGAATGGCCATATTCTGCTGCATATGCTCGATGACAGGCAGTATCCATGAAAAGCGTCATACCAGGCAGATGGAGCACATCACCACAAATATTGAAAACCGCCCCACAGTTTCACCACACAATTCCAGATATTGTGCCCAGGATGCACTGCAGTCCAGTGGGGAGCCGAAGAATCTGGAGATCGCGAGGGACAAGTCTATGCGTCTGTTAGGACCGAACGCCTTTCGAAAAGAAGAAAGTTCTAACGATCGTGACCATAAGATAGCTTCGTCGCAAGGTCATGGCCAATGCTGGACGTACGACCACCCCCTAGCGCAAATGTATGCATAGCCTCACTATACAGTCCCTTGGAGTCGGTGCTTGGGGCCGGTCTCTACAAATCCGACGACATTCGCATCATTACTCCGTACAAAGAACAAGCAGCCCAAAATCGGGGGGCTGACGCCTGACTTACTGGACCCTAGCCAGCCAAATGGCCCAAGAATACCTCGGCCCGTGTTAGCTGGATTAGGTAGACGACAAGGACCGAATAGAAACGAGCCAAAGACGAAGACGAAGGCAGGCCAAGACCCTCCCAGCGAACATGAGGAAGATGAAGACGAAGACGAAGAAGACGATGCAGAAAAAAACGCAGATGAAGACGTAGACGTGGATAAAGATGAGGATGGAGAAGAAGACGATGACGACTCGTTAGAATATGAAGACGAGGAGCTTGGGGCCGGTAAGGAGGACGAAGAAGAACAGGAAGTATGTGTATATTATTATAAAAGACAGGAAAAAGCTAAGAAGTGCACAGTCTGAATTTCTGGACGATGATGGGGACGATGACATTGATGAAGATCTGGCTCCCTACTCGGTCTTTGAAGACCCCGAATTCCAGCGCCTAAGGGCCCAATACGACCGCATCAGGTAGAACCCACAGCGCCGCTGATGGACGAAGACGAAGACGAAGATAAAAACGAAGATAGAGACGAGAATGAAGACGAAGATGAAGACAACTCGTCGGAAAACGAAGACGAAGAACCTGGGGTAGGTGAAGACTATAGAGAACAAGGGGTATGTGTATATCCATACGAAAGAGGGGATGATGCTAAAATGTGAAACAGTATGAGTACTTGGGCGACGATAGGGACGACGATATTGACGAGAATCTGGCCAGATACTCGCGATATATACTTTGTTATGTTTTACAGGTGCAAGGCGAGCATGGACTATATAAATATAGATGTATAAAAAGATGTTGCATGGGCTGTTGCCCCTAGCGTTGCCTTAGCCTTGCCACCATCAGGTGTTATCATGTCAGTGCTCATCCTCATGTATATAGAGGCATCCTTCATAGATCCTAGCACCTTAGACACATGCATCTTCTTCTGATCCATCCATCAGTAGGTTCTTCATCACCTACGACAAAAGCGTGCAAGGCGAGAAGGAATAAGATGACAACAGTCACATAAATCCTGGTCTCGTGTCGGTGTGCAAGGGTAACGTAATGTTCCAGAAGTGGCCTCGAGTTGGTGAACGGCCTCGGCCCATACTAGACTATCCAGTGCCTCCCAATGTTGTAAAACCTTTCATGATAGTATACCAAGCCAGTGCTAATACTCTCACGAATCTCTATGATGAATATTGTTAATGGTTCACCTCGCTCTCGAGACCCCGATGTCCAGCGTCTGAGGGCCCAGATTGACAACATCGTGCAGAATCCACCGCGCCGCTGATGTCAAACTCACAGATTTATCTTGCCTCGATGCAACGTGTTCACACAGTCCCATTTCTCTCAGCCTCCTCATTGGATGTCCAGCAATGAAACTCCTACAGGTCAACGCCACAACTAATCTATCTACAAACCTTTTGATGAGTACCCGCGTGATGATATCAGTAACCCCAGAGATCACTGAGCTCGTTCCTTTGCGCATACGGCGACAAACTGCTAGCATGGATCCCTTGTCGAATGTAACCACGAGCTCATCTGTCTACGCTACCCAGTATCCCTCGCATTCCTCGTCGAGTGTAATAAGGAGCTCACCTGTCTTCACTACCCGTCTCTCGAATCCCACATCATGGTCTCTTTATACCGTCATTCATAATTCCGACCTAACGCTAGGCAATCGCGATCAAGAGATGGAGGCAGGTCAATTGCGATCGATGACATCGTCGTAAAGTCATGACTAGCACCGAATGTAGGCGCAGCGTATGATATTCGAACGAACGGATCACGCAGAAAGGATACCACATTGTCATGATGTGTCCATTGGAATCTATCCATGGATTCCACAGCCTCATTGGCTTTACCATAGTCGACACTACTGACCATGGCATCTGACTCAAGACTACGTTTCAAACAGAAGCTTATCTTTACTTGTCCAACAGAAGCACATTACTCGTCGAAATTCTTGATTTGATTACATTCAATACATACTTGAGAATAAGAAAAGAGCCACATCAGTCGATTCACATTACTCACCATGGCACAACCGGCAACACCATGGAATTTGACAGCAGACTACCTGGCGTTGACGAGGCGGCATATCCCTCCAGGGGGAATGACTACATTCGGTATTGTAAAGAATAATATTACACGCGTAAAAAGCCAATAATGTGATAGTTGTGCCGCATCCTGTGGGCGATACTCCCCCAGATGTGACGAGTTCCGTCTACGAGTAGACGAGAATCAATCTCCGGACAAGCACGAGTTTCAAGCAGATCCCTTGCGAAGCCACGAGTCAATCTCTAAGGGGACATCAGAACCGGCTGTTATATGCAGAAACCATCCTCCACCAATTTGAACATCATTAAAAAGAATGAAATAGAAATGACCATCGAAAACAAGAACCCCCTCTTTTCCCTCCCCATTTCCTATATTCCTCGACCGACAGTGTCGTCGCTCAATTTCTACTAGAATCCAACTGTCAAATCTCTTAGTGATGATACCTCAACCCTAATATACCATAAATGCCGCAAGTGCAAGCATACACACACTGTGTTTTTCTCAATAGCTGTAAATATTATAGCTACTCAACACATTCTATACTAAGGGCAATGTTCTTCCATTCTTTTACCTCCTCCAACATATTCACTTGACTGAGCAATGCTTCGGTTGGCTCTTGACATTTCTCTCGAGACTTCCGTGCTGCTAAGGTGTTTCTTGCCCGCTTGACGGCGACGGTGTCGTTGGGATCCTCGGTAGTGATGGCAGGGAGAGGATCCTTCATGTAGCATGCCTTAAGATCGCCTATGGCCGAGCCCTCTCGCACGATCAGTCCCTCCCCTATGGAAGAGCCCTCTGGCACGATTAATCCAATTGGTAGTCAGAGCAGCTATTGAGAAGATGGGAAAACGTCAGCTACAACCAGTAAAGCGAAGCGCCATCCTAAGAAGTGTCTCGCATGTCCAAATTGGCAGATACTAGGTTGATTTAATAAAGTAACGGAGACAAGAAGTTCGATTCACAGAATCGCAATGATTGCGTAAGGTTGACTTGTATGAAGACAAGGGAGTAGGTAAGGACTTTTAAGATCAAAACAAACTAGAAAACGTCCGAGCGTAAGTACACATACCGATTCCTCGCTGCCTTCTCTGAGGCCGATAATCCTCGTCTACATCCCAGAAGAATTCCCAAGACCGCCTCATTTGAGGCCGATAATTCCAGCCTACATCCCAGAATTGCTCCCATATTTTCACCCCCTTCGGACCAAGTGGAGAGTCTCCCTTTCTATATAGTACACGATCACCGAAGGTGGGTCTGGCGATGGCTGCATGTGCGGTCCACAAAGCGTAAACAGTCTGGTGTGGCCTCTCATCGGGTCTTATCAAGTAACAACTCGGTCCAAATGCATAGTGATGTACTTCGATTATACTGCCCACAAGGGCACGGTTTTCAGACATCTGTACGAAAGGTTAGCTATTGACGCCCGACCGTGCGTCTCGAGTTTATCTAAAATTAACTTTGGTATTGGTGCGCCGATGTCTCTAATACAGGTGCGTGCTTTGTGTTGTGTTCTCTGAGAATTTCGGTTGGGTTGGTGTGCGTTAATCAGACAGTTGCCGAGATTCTTGAGATACAAATGGTTACTGCTAGAAGTGAATTAAGATTACCGGAGTTACCTTGAAGGGTAGCGCCACCGACAACACGTGGCCCACCACCCGTTTTCGTGAGTCCTAGGTAGCCTAAGTTTCTATCTGCCAGCTGCTCAGCACACACGAGTGATATAATTGTCGCATTTCCGACGCAATATCACCAGGCCTTGAATGATATGACTCATATAATAGTCAGGGAATTTCGAGAGAGAACGTCCTTGCCTCAATGAGAAAGCATGATATACCACAAGACATGATTGCTGAGGTGGCTAAAGCCTTCGACGAGGGAGCCAAAGTGTCAATGGTCGAAAAGGGTTTCCGAGCCTTGAGACTATGGAATCGCTCCAAGCCAACTTCTCCCTCACTTCTCCCGCACTCGATCTACCGGGATCTGGTGGACATGACGCCTGAATCCACTTTTCCAGGCAGACCAACAGCAAGACGCTGCCGAGCTGGCAGATTTCTTGTTCACCTCGCGGCATGGCCCACATCCGCCTGTGTCTGGTCTAAGATCGCAGAGCCCCACTGAAGCGATCGCATGAGTGCTTCGAAGCACTCAAGCACAAAACCCTGGTTGTCGTGGTCAAGATGTGATATGCCCAGCATCACTGGAAGTGGAGTCCGAGTGTGACGGCCGCGTTCATATTCCTGAGAGTGTGAAGATCTCTATAAGATACCCACAGATCTGTCACGTCGCACGTTAACCCCTGAAGCCACAAAAAGACGGTCAAGCTCTCTTTACACAAGACCTGACAGTGGTCATGGGTTGCGCGATGGTGGAGTTGGGAACCTGAATCGATGGTCTCGATACATCGAATATCTGCATACCAATTGCCTCGGGGCCTAAGTTTCGGTTAGCCAAACGTTTTACAATACATTGCAGCAGCTTGTTGGGGTCGTTTAGGATCATTCAGGTCATTGGGATTATTTATCGCCCTTGGCCCTCAGCTGGCTAACGTTTTACGTTTTGGTGGTGAATCGAGGATCTCCCCCACGCTGGGCGTCACGCTTCAGCTCCACATTCACCAACACCATCGGAATCGCCGGACCTGTCATTTCAATTGCAATTGATCCGCACTAGGACTACTCAAGTCTTAAATCATCCGTTCACACACCTCATGCTCATACCGAGGTACCTCCAAATTTCCGTAACGTTTGCTCCATCGTCCACCTCGGGACCATGTGTTGATTACCCAACATGTCTGGACGAAGCGCCTACGTGCGCAAGCAGAACATCGAGCAGGCCGATACACGAGCATACAAGAAACATTCTGATCTTGCAGATATCGACGATCTTGCAACTCAGTCCATACGTCGCGGGCAGGCGCTATTACAAGCCGTTCTAAATCGCCCTAGGACGCTGCCCTTCCATTCACACGTGGAATGGAATCACATCCTGGATACGCCAACCATGCTGCAGAATATCCTATCAACCCCAAAGAGAGCTTACAGAATTTGCTCGGTCAAATCGTGAATCTGGACAATCCTCTCATTATCTACCACAAGATAGCCTTCCCTGGCGCTCCTACGAAAGCCAGATCGGATATTTACATCGCGATATCTGAATTCGTCTTACCACCTCAGGCCCTGCTGTCACATCCACAACAGGCGACGGTTCCTTTATCGACAAATCTAGAACTGAAGAACGTCCAGCTCACTCTCGAAGTCAGGAAGAAAAGTGGCGAGCGTATAGAGGGTTGCATCTTCTCAGGCTCTCACAGCCCCGGTCAAACGGCTCGGCGTACGTAGGTCGTTGAGCATACAGAGTCAGAGTAGTCGAGCGGACCAAGGAGCGCTGGTTTTGGTTTACCCTTGCTCAGCACATGGATAAGGAGTCGAATGCTGCACTTGGCACTCTAAGCTATCTTCTTCTTGGAATGCGGCGATCTATATATGATGGCACCGACTAATCCACCTTCCTTGGAACGAGCCTGAGCGGACGTTTCCAGTAGTCAAAGCGATACTCGAGAGGGCAAGAATGGAGAAGAGTCCGGCCAGCAGATGAGGACTGAAGACAACCACGACACGATGGCGAGTAACGTGAAAGCAGAGGTGCACTTGGAACCACTTCCTGCTCCGTCATCTAGAGCATCATCACAGCATACTGCCTGACAGCTGAAGAGCCGATCCTACCTCCTGCCCCATCAGCCCCTCGTTTGGAAGAGCAAGACTCCGCAAAGACTTTGCTCGAACCGGTCAAAGCTATTCCCAGCTTTGATTCCTCCCCAAGCGAAGATAAACAATACTATAGCTCAGGCGCGCAAATTGAGAATAGAGTCGTTACTCTAGTCATCGCCTGAGCTGACGGCAATCTACCCAATTCCGCTGGGATGGTTTGCCTGCAAGCCGTGAGGACTATATCCATCGTATTGGTCGTGGAGGACGATTTGGACGGAAAGGCGTCGCGATCAATTTGTTACGGCTGAAGACGTACGAACGATGGGTAATATAAAGAGCATTCTATGGGATGTTGACACGGGATCCAAAGTCACCGAGTTTGCGGATCACTTGGGAGATGCGATGAGCATCAGCATAAAGTAGTGAAAGACAGCACCATGGATGAGTTCTCCAACGAAGTCTTCAACCTTTTAGCTTCACCAAAGACCCCATCCAATCCCAAAGACAAGGCTTCCCAAATCCTGCTAGATCTGGGCGTCCCCAAGCAAGTCATCCTTGGCATACAATCTCTTGAGCCTGGAGCTCGACATGATTGTGACCCTGGATCAAAAGCACAAAAGCTCTTAGGGCTGGACACACCTTCTAGGCCTGTGGTAAGCAAGCGGCCCAGTTCAGATGTCTCCGTACGCTCAAAAAACACCTTTACACACAGACTTGGGCAATTTTCTCCTATTTCCTCACTTCCTCCAAAAGCTAGTGATAACCCCCTTGAGTACACCCCTCTTTACGAGAGGGTTATGCGGTATGACGCTGGACTCGTGGAGCCATTCCTAAAGTTCAATGGGATTCTCACATAAAATACCTTCTGGGACTGTGAAAATCAGCTGGGCCATTCTGATGTTGTCCAAGGGTTGACGTTGAGGGGAAGAAGTACATCTATTCATTATCATTAGGATCTCAATCAAATAATTTTCTCCCCCATATCTTCCCCAAGGTCGTAACGAATGCACGAGTAATTATCGTTCTATGTAAAGGTTTGCAGGACGAGCGTCGGGTGATGACAGTGCAGAGTTATCTCCCAATTTCGTCTTCTCCCACTGTCGCTCCCTTTTGATCACCCTCTGCAGCCCAGTAGTCGTAATGCCGTGTATATGGTCTCATTTTTCTGCTTTCCAATTGGACAGGAGGGTCGGTAAGTCGCTTAAGTTACATCCGTTGTACCACATTTCAAAGCTATAATGCACTCAGAATAATCCCCCACGACACTCGATACACAATATTCGATAATCACCAGAAACGCATGTCCACCCTTATCAATCGATAAACCTTGCAATCCTACCAAAAGAGCCCGCTCTTTAAGCCAAAACCTAGCCGGACCCCCTCTCAAAAGCTCTGGAAAGACCAGACCTGACTCTACGAGCACTACCACAACAGTCTACCTATTCTCATTGATGAATGTCGCACGATTTTTCAGTAGAAATCCCTACATCAAAGCCACAGTCCAGCCAAATTATCGCTCGACAAGTGTTGAAGACCAGGATAGACTGTGAGTTAAGTTCGAAACACAGAATCATGCTTCAATAACTAATCTCTCATAGACCATTTCACCCATTCCACATTATGTCTGCAGACACACTGATGACGGCTCTATTCATGGGCACTATTATCAGCCGACAAGCCAACGATATCGGCTATGATCTGCGGCTAGATACGATGGATTCGACCGGCAACTTGTACGTGACTGGTATATTCGACGGGGACATCCCCAACGGGGCCCGAGTGAGGTGCAAGCATGGACCCACGTGGCGGACCTGGTGGGACGATCAACCCATCATCGTTGAATGGTGGGTGAATCCACCACGGAGGAAGGGAATCTGGGGCAAGATTTCCCGGTTCGGCAAGAGAGTGTCTGGTGTGATTGTTCGGTTTAGGGGTCGGTGATGAGTAGAGGAGCGGGGCGGAGAAAGGGAGGAGGGAAAGGTGTCTTGCTTGCTTGCGTTGTTCTTCCCACATAATTCCAATAAATTCTTTACGTCTTTACTCAAAGCGACCTTATGAGATGCTATTATGTGACGGTGTGGATTTGTCATTCGTAGTACAGAGTTTTGCAGATCCTAGGACCTTCCAAGCATTCCAGCTTCCCGATCATGCCTGCCCTCCAACCATATCTTGCTTCCCATTATTCCTGCCTTCCAATACTTTCTTTCTGGCAACTGCTAGGTGAAATGTCTACAGTCACGGCGTACGAGTATGGATGGCAAGGGCGACGATGGATAAAAGACACAGGCTATAACGAGTAGTACTGCTGATTAAATCCAAGCCATTGTTGGTAGACATCATCGAGCAACATCACGCCATTCTTTGCAGTACCTGATCACGACCTTGTTCGGTTACTTCTTTTGGTCTCCTGTCATTGATATAGAGTTCCTTAGACCTGGTGTTTCCGAACCGTCGCAAAATTCTTCGTGAGCGGTTGTTGTCAGCAGAAGCGCTGTTGCCAAAGACGTAGGAGGGCTAGCGACGAGTCGTCGACGGCGTTAAGAGGCAGCAGGAGGCGGTAAGATCACTCGGTAAATGTGATCCATGACTCATCAGCGACTTTGGAGGCAATTCAATGGATAGGAGACGGAGAATACGGATGATCAGGACATCTGTGACTCCTTGATCTTCCTAGAACCTTTTCGAGGGACCATCCACCGTTCTGATACTATAAAAGCTCTTTATCTTCGGTTTGTAGAATAGCTAGAGTCTTGAGAGAGCTGCGGACGGATATCTAGTCCAGTGGCATGAGCTCCAGGTATGGATAAGTGGGCGGCAACAGCTCTGTGGGTGTTTGAGGGTGCTCAAGCTCATCTTGCGAAGCAATGATTGTCTGATACTTGTAGCTAGCAAACAATCCTTTCTGACAAATTTAATCGAGTGCAACAAACCCTCTGAGATCGCTCATTCCTTTGTTTTCCTCTTAACATGTGGATGAGACGGGTTATATTTGCTTTATCTTTATTTAACAAACAAGTGCTATGTCACAAACTTGTCCTCTGTGAAAATGCGGGTGACTGTTTGTAGGTCTCATTTGTCATTACGGGCGTATGATATCGAGGCTGATCGATACATACTGAGGTTGCAAAGCCCTATGGAGGCATTTCCGCCTCCAAGGCACGGATACTGCTTGCCTATCCCGAAGATCGAAATGGGCAAGGAATGAGAAAGCCTTGCGTGCTCTCCTGGTGGTCGTGAATAAGATCTCTACCTCTTGCTGATTACTTTGGAAGCCCCCATGTTCAGACCGGCCATCGATCCATCTGCAGTGCTCATAACTTCCACAACCTACAGTCCATCGTCTTCTACAGCTCCATAATCCAGAACCAGCTACCCGACTTTCCTCTACCCTCTCCTCATTCTCAGCCGCTTCACCAAGCCTCTCGCCCCCGAAGGTCGAAACTCATCGGAAAAGCATGAGACTTCTGCATGCTGAGCCTCGCAAGAGAAACAAAGTGGACCGTCAATATTCTACTGGATGGCCTGGCAAGCAGGGGCTGTGAGGCTGTATAGAGTACAGTCGGGGCTGGGCTCCTCAGCTCTAAGCCCCTACTCCATACACTGCTGGCAGTTGCGTCAGTAGTAAGAGGGAGCAAAGAAATATGGCCAGACCTCCTGTACACAGAAGAAAAAGATCGACGGCAGAGTAGCTAAGCTATTGTTTAGGGGAAGATGGATGCGAAGAGCTTTACCTTGAATGACGTTAAGAGTAGCGGACTCAAGATAGATGATAAAATCAGCAAAGTTCGTAGAGCGAATAGGGGTTGTAGGCCCCGGAAACAAAACTATACCAGTGCTGATTTCCTACAGGGGATTCTGCTTACTCGTGCTTGTGGCACCACCAAAGAGAGCCTGCAGCTTAGGCTGCGGGTAAGTAGGAATTATAGCGTGCAGAGAAGAACTAGCAAATGTGAAAAAGACCGGGAAACAGAGGTCGCTGGGGCTCCCTAATGGCAAGGTTACGCTGACCTAGATCTGCCTAGCACACCGGCAATGGCGCCTTTCAGCACCAAGCATCGACTAGATTCGTGCCAAAAGAGCCGCCAAGGCATACTATTCGAGACTCGCGTAAGAAATTGTCTTCCCACGGCTCAAAGTACTCAGCGATGCTGACCTTGTACTAGGCTGAATATCTGCAGTCTAATTCAGAAACTCATCAATCATCCCTACCTCATCTCCTCGACCTTGCTCCTTCCAACCTTCGCTCCTTCCTACCTACAATCGTCCTCACATACGCTCCTATCTATTTACAAATTACCAAAGCCTTTCACTGGTTCGATGTTCCGAGACTCAGCTTTATTCCAGATCTTTCTAAAGATATCAACAGCATACACACAACGACTTCGCTCGGAGATGGATTGTAGAGCGAAGATACAAGGAGCAGCTAAGAGAATGCGGCATAAGTCATGCATATAGGAAGGTTGTTGAAGTCGGGTTCAACACTTATTAACGTCCTTTAGAGCAGCATGTTCCTTTTATTATATATTATTAAAGTTGGGTTCAATACTTATTAAGGTCCGTTTGAGCAGCATATTCCTTTTATTATGTACTTATTAAGCACAAGATAGCTATCATTAAGGATGATAGACCTCTATAGTAATGATTTCTAGGGTTAATATTAGGAGTAACTTGTTAGGTGTGAGCTCTCTATGCATGACTTATGCCGCATTCTCTCACATATGTTGAGCGGATATGGGGTTGCAATACGTGTCTGGAGTGTATGTGCTGACAGTTCTCAGAGATAAACATTTCGATTTGCACAATAACATTGCATGACGGCGCCTTAGAATGAGACGCAAGTTAATCAGAATCAGTTTACAAAAAAATCCCAAGCAAGCAAGATCTCAACAATCGCCCCGGCCAACCCCTTTCCCTGCTCAGCCTCTTCTTTCTTCTGATAAGCCAGACTCTCAGCCTGCTCCGTTTTCTCATGCCCTAGAAGCCCAGGATGCAACCCCTTCCTCCGGTGGGTCGCGACCGGCATTCCCATATATCCCAGCCATCAGACGGTTGTGCAGATGCTGGATGTTCGCATCGGTGGTGACAAGATGATCTATTCGGAACGAAAGCTCAGTTTGACTCAGTCGCCCTATTAGAGAATACCACCGCGTTAGCTAATATACCATCAGAAGTTTTAAAGTGCTCGAACAAAGACTATAAACCTGCCCTGCACGAATAGACTGATAGCGTTTTTATATATCCCCCAATTACTAGCGAGCGCTGCCTTTAAGCTAGTATACACCGGTTCAAGATCGATACGCTGCGTAATATTGACGGTTATGGTAGCCTCCTGCACTGGCAGTGCTGAGGCACCATTGGTCTCGGAAAGTGTGATCTCGGAAAGTGATGGAGCGGGGTTCGCTGTAGTGACCGAGTCTTCGAGGTTGGCCATGATGATTTTTTGTATATTGTCGTGAGAACGGTATTATAAATGATAGTGTTGAATGCTTCAAATGTGGATACAATTCTGGAGACTCTGCCATCGGGGCTTGCGACGTTTAACGACAAAACTGAAGAGACTAACCTAGTTGAGGTTCTGAGGACCTTGTGCTTCGGATCTCGCAGCGTCGATCAGGGTCCAGGACTACGTGCTAGACAGGCAGTAAACAGATGTTTGAGTCTAACCTAGTTGAGGTTTTCTTAACTTTGGCCTTTGAATATCGAACCAACCAGGAGCAAGGATTTCAAACGCTAGTGCAAACACTTGCATACGTAAGCAGACCGCAAGCGTGCTGGGCCGGCAACTGCATGCCAGAGATGATGCAACTACTTCTTGGAGCATCGACATCCTTGTACTACTGTTTGGAAGTCCTGGAGGGTTGGAAGACCACGAGGTTTGCACAAGGCTACGTGTAGTGAAATTTGGTGAGCATGAAGAAGCCCAAGCTGATATTCCTTACAGATCGGGCCTCAAGGCATGTTCTATGCTGACTCAAGATATAGAGCAGAAGAGATTGATCTTTCGAACCACTGAGCGTCGATGAAGGCTTTCGATGGGTTCGCAAAGGGTCTGATAGCGCTCATTCTCAAGCTACTTGAAAGCGCCTGCTCTACGTGTGTCCAACATCGTATGATTGGAAGTAGCTAGCAATACTATTGTCACACCCGAATATCTATACCTCCTCTATCCGTAGCGTTCGAAACCGAGCAACCCTTTCTTCACATTCCAACAGTAGATCACTGACAACTAGAATTCATGCTTGCGATCGTGGGGAAAATTTGCCTTCTCTTATCTCAGGCTTCTCGGCTAGACGACGAGTCGTTTGCGGTGTCTGCATGCGATATATTGTTGTCATTGTGACAAAGGAAGATAGCAGTATGTAGTTATTTTGTCCGGATTGTAGGAAACTGCGTATATCGCATTCGTTAGAAGGTCGACGAAGTAGACGTGTCTGCTTGGTAGCGACTTAATTGTGCTCGAGCCACTGTAGCACGTCCCCTGTAGCCTCACCGAAGTCGTTGAAGCTATCTCTGTGGTCGTGATAGAGATTATTGTAATGCGCGAGCAATTGACGAGTTGCAGTTGTAATTCAGTTAGCGAGTGCCTGCTGTTGTTGTAGCGAGCCTTATTCTCTCCAACGGGTGATATCGTTTCAACCGATGTAGACTTTCTTGCCATCGCAGGTCCGTAGCATGGGTCTCGGAGTAAGCCGGAAGCCTGGATCAAGATCTTGACTCCTTCTTGGAAACGTTCGCGTTGGTCATCTCGGGAGAATGTGGATTGTTAAATGCGAGACGCTCCAGTAGCAACGTACTAGAAGCCTCTATTCAATAGTCAGTCGGGCGCATTTCCATCTTTTGCTCAGTACGTTGCTTAGAGAAGGAACTCTTGTTAGGTAAGTTTGCTACGTACATTTAGCTTTGTTCTATGTTTCCTCAAAGCCTGCTCGAACAACGACTGACCCGAAGAAACTTTCAAACCAAGCAATCCGGTGCCGCGTATGACTTGTCTCCATTTGATGAGAACAAACAGTCACGGGCCATGATAGCGTCTTTGACTGCGCCAGCGGAGAGATATTTGGAGAACTTGTAGGCTGCCGGGCGGCGATGCTCCTCGCCGATGTGAGAGAGTACGAGCGCAGTATTGGTGATGACTGTTTTTTGGGCTCCAGTATCATGGATAAGTATCAAATAGATCAGTATGTTCCTTCGATGTAGAATCCGGGACCAGTCGCGCAGAGCAAGCTCTGCCACGAAGCGGGCCAAATATTCGGGCATCAGGGCGTGTAGGCCAGCTCTCAAAACTCCTGGACCAAGCACGAAAAGAACAAATCCGCAGGCTATTCGCGTTCGGGCTGCACGGCCAAACATGAGTATATATGGGCGCATCTATAGAATGGTCCATGGAGCTGTTGTCGTTCGTTCCAAGGGTCTTCAGGGTCTAGCATCCTTCACATTGCCATTAGACACCTCAAGTCACGCCCATAAGCCTGTTTACCACGAGGAAGAGAATCTGGGCGATTGATCAGTGATTGACGCAAGACCGCAGAGAGTATTGGCCCGAAGGGAGGGTAGACTCGATGGCCCAGAGCGGGAAGCAACAGCAAGGTCATACTAAGCGTAATACCATGGATTGAGAAAATGGCAGGATACGAAATCGATATTGTGTAAGCGATGTTAACAACACGCCTCGTTAAAGATGACAGGCTATAGCACGCTGACCTCGCAACGCTATTGGGGCTCAGCGAACGGCACGCGAAGGTGGTGGATGCCGGCCTCTACAGATCCCGGAGCGACTTCTACAACTGTCGCAAGACATTCGAGTGCTCTTTGTTCGTCGAAGCATGCAATTTTGCCAAGAACATTTACTTTTTTTAAAACTATATCTAAGTACACAGTACTCCATTGCATCCTCTGGTTGCATCTACAGATGTCGCAAATAATACTGAAGATGGCTGCGGCGCTCTGAATGGGGTAGTCAGATAGCCACATGTCGACATCATGTTTGCCACCGAGCTATGGATTGCTTCGGTCATGGAATCTTCTTGAGAACCTGGTTCAACCTCTGATGTAGAGCTCACTTCAGTCTGGAGGTCTGTATCCTCGGAGTCGTCGCCGACTAGGTCGTCTACTGAGCCGTCCAGTGAGTCGTCTACTGAGTGATCATCAAGGACATCCTCCGGTCCTAGGTAAGATAAGGGTTGAGGCATGATGATATGACTGACAATGACACAGTTCTATTGGCACTAAGGCCAAAAACTGTGAATGGGGTCTCCCGAAGGAGTTCCCACTTTTCGTAGCCAATTTACACCACCCTTCCAGTCTGAATTTAACGGTCGCAAGGAGATACGACCCGTTGGCGATCCAGATGTCAATGTTCGCTGCATCGGCTCCGCATCCTTGTCTGATAGTAGGCCGGTTAATGCTCATCCGGTGAGACTAGGAGCTGGAAAATGAAGCTGCGAGATGTAGAAATGCATGTTTTCTATTGGTTGGCCGAAACCTCAGCTGCAGGCCCCCCACCCTGTTGCAGCGGACGTCCAAGCTGGCGCTGCTGCCAATGGCCGCAACAGGGAGCGGAGGCCCATCGCCGAGACCCCCTCCGTCTGAGCGACAGGATACCTGGGGCATGGTGGCTACCTAAGATAGATATATATACAGGCGTGGGTGGGTGGGGCAAGCGGATTGCTTCAAAAGCTTGAGCAGCTGAGCAGCTGAGCAGGTGCAAATAGAAAAAGCGGTGGGGATGGAAAAGGATGAGGAGCGAGAATGGGTGATGGGCACTACTAATATTGCTGTGTCGATCCCCCTTTCCCTAGCAGTCGCCGGTGGCACTGCTAGCGGCCACCGGTGATGGCACCGTCGAGCATTAACCCCCAGCTAAACTGGACTCAACATCGTTCCAGGCTGCGTCGTATTGCTCTCATGGTTAACTGTCTTCGGCGCTTGCTTTTGTGGTTGCAGCACTTTCTTTGTAATTCTATTCCGGACTAAGATCCGCTGATGGCTGAAGAAGGGAGAATGATTCATGAATAAGGCATGAAATATCTTCCAAGATGAAGATCAGTAATGTGTGAAAGTCGAGGTTTGGAGAAGGAAGGATATTTTGTTGCGTGCCATTTGTGAGGAGGAGATGGCCGTAGTGAGGGACTTGCGCTAGTACCATTCGCCATAGCACCCTCATTCTGCCATCTACCCTCTTGAACGAAACTATCAGGAGGTGTTTCGGGCTTCTAGTGATTGCCAGGCGGGCTACTGTATGTGCCTCCAAACTGCGCCGGTTGTAGCGAATGTAATGTAGCGTTCGGTACCGCGAATAGATTTTCTGCCGCTTCAGGCGGTCCATGTGATCTCTATGCGGGCCGGTCGAACAAAGACGGAGACCTCGTGGACGGGCACCTTATGGGATATTGTATAGGAGGCTCTGGGCCACACAGACTCGGCGGCACAGTCCTGATCTCCTTGACCACTGGCCCAGATGTACCTTTGGCACCTTCATTCTTAGCTGCTTCGTGGTATGATACCCTTCTCATACCAATGAGGCTTGTTATTAACCTCTTCCTCCTCGTCCCAAACATCGTGAGCAAGGACAGCGTAGAAAGGGCAGATTCGAGCTCTTGAGCGAGAGCCAGTGCTTGAGCGTATAGGACCGGAATTTGAGCCTGGGCGGCAGAATTGTCGTTGGTAAGATGGCCTACTGAATGTTTGACTAGGGGGAACATGACAGAATAGTTTGGAAAATCGATTGGGCTGGAGGTTGGAGAATTATGTCGCGAGACGGATGGTTGTGGTAGTGGGCTAGGTGGAGAGCATATTGATGGGCTTAACTGGAAGAAAGGCCCTTAGAGTACTTTCGCTGGTGATGGTGATCGGCTTCCAGGTATGAGTTCTAAGCTATCAGAAGGTTTTCCATTCCAATGCCTCCACTCCGCACTTCTTCGCTAACTCCTACAAGACTTCTCATCTTGCCTCGACCGTCGATCGTGACTTCAACTATTCGCATCCAAGCGTCCAACCTCCTATAAAAGAGTTCTCCAGTCCAACAGACATCAAACCCGCTCACCACCCTCGCATGCTTGGAGAGCATTTGGTGTACAGACAAAGGAGAAATGCGCAACCACCTGGCTCTGAAGGCTCCCTTCCAAGAATGCATTAGAAACTTTGGTCTTGGTCATTTCGTCGACGAGCTCTGGCCAGTGTTGATTAGCGAGGTGTTATTGCCCAACAATGATTTGCTTACCATCATCTCGGATGGAGCCTCACCAGCAGAGTTGAAACCCTTGCTCTTGACTTGAACATCGTATTCGACACAACCATAGTTGAGCCCCTTGCTCTTGACGTGGTCAGTGAATGACCGGCGTATGCGATACAAATGTAGTCGGTGACCACGTCAAGAGCAAGGTAGTTGAAACCCTTGCTCTTGACGTGGTCAGTAAATGAGCAGATGTCAAAGCGACATCGGCGTTTGTGGTGGACCAGGCCCGGTAGTGCAGACCCACTAGACAAAACAGAAAACCGGAGAGTCAGCCATATGTATGGCTATGCCGACGATGGCTCCTGTCAGGGGCCCGGCGGAGACAACGTTGGAGGGTGAATATGAGCTGCCTCGGATGGGTGATAGTTCTCATCCGCTCGTCTCTGCTCTTCGCGTCGAGCTGCTGAAGAGCTTCGACTATGCCTGACTGGAGGGGAGACGGGTCTGCCATAGGGGGATTGTGCCCTACCAGGTGGGGAGCCTGGGCGTGGGCGGGGAGAGGGTTTCCTATCTCCCGGAGGAGTTTGGTGAGGAATAATCTCGACGAGACAGGGCAGGGCCAGCGTGTCCAAGCCCGCTTGGAAACGCTTTTTCTCGTCGACGGTTGGCTCGGAGGGAAGCAGGCGAGGCCGGCTCGAAGCAGATTCGAACGAGCTGCAAGCGGACGAATCATTTGTAGACGAGCACGTTGGGAGGTTGATATTCGGATCGAAGAAGAGGTTCTCTATTTTTAAGGCTGTCAGGATTACGTGGATCCAGGATTGATTTTGAGAACTTTCGTTTCAGCCGTTCTGAAAACGACATAATCGTATTCAGTGATGAGAGGGGAGAGATGAGGAATAATTTCGACGAGAGAGGTTCAGAGGAGGAGGAGGAGAAGGACCACCCTGGGACAGGAAGTGGAGGTTGCAAAGTGAGGTTACGGCTATGATCACCTCCAATATCACGCAGTGCCGGCCGGAGTTCTTGAGGAGGCTTGGCAATGTGTTGCAACATTCCATTGCATTCTATCGCTCGCTTAGCTAATTTACCCCTTTTCCCTCATTTCGACCATTCCAGCACCTTCTGCCCCTATTCGATAGCCGATGGCTTCATGTATGTAAAGAGCACCTTCCATAGACCTGAGAAAGAAAGGTAATGCAGTATATTTCCATGGCCACTAGCATTGCGACAGGTGCCGTTTTAGGGAAGTGGCTTCCACTGAGCTCGCTCTCCTAGATCACAGACGTATCCGTAGAGCCCCCATAAGTCGATAAAGCTCAGAAAATTGCATTCCGCTCGCTCTATCGTTTCGGCGCTTTATCACGGTAATTAATGCTCACTAAGATACGGGTGAGGATACTCTTGGACGGCGGACGACGCGAATTATTATTGGAAGTCCTGAGTGTGCAGATGTTCTGATGATAGCCGAATTGACAAGATGGGACTCCCGGCAGTAGCTCCTTAAGATTGAGATTTGTGTAAAATGCTTACGGTGTTACTCTCGAAAATGCTTGATTCATTTCACTTGTTGATATCCTAATCTTGGATGTTAAAATATACTCTAGGTGGAGCTAATAAGTAGATAGGATGCTAAGGCACGCTCCAACCTCAAGTATTTTGTTACCATCAATCATTCCTTTACCAGCTTATCAGCGCCAGTTATACCACCATTTTTCAACAAATTAAGCATCTCTGCACCGCTTCCTTAAGTATCAGTGAGAAAGTTGCGTCCACCACGCGTTTATCCGACCATTTGAGCCATTGCTTGGGGTCGTCTCCCCACTCCTAACAAGAGAAAGGGTATGATTGTTGTAGGCAGGGGTATTTCGTCTGGTCGATACTCTGATATCCCGAAAAAGAGACTCAAACGGCGGTAGAGAATCAACAATTATCGCTAAAAAGATACAGAGCCATGAGCCAAGGGGATGATAATGATTGACGCATAATTCTTCTATCACTCACAGGCGGTGGNTTCCGGACTAAGATCCGCTGATGGCTGAAGAAGGGAGAATGATTCATGAATAAGGCATGAAATATCTTCCAAGATGAAGATCAGTAATGTGTGAAAGTCGAGGTTTGGAGAAGGAAGGATATTTTGTTGCGTGCCATTTGTGAGGAGGAGATGGCCGTAGTGAGGGACTTGCGCTAGTACCATTCGCCATAGCACCCTCATTCTGCCATCTACCCTCTTGAACGAAACTATCAGGAGGTGTTTCGGGCTTCTAGTGATTGCCAGGCGGGCTACTGTATGTGCCTCCAAACTGCGCCGGTTGTAGCGAATGTAATGTAGCGTTCGGTACCGCGAATAGATTTTCTGCCGCTTCAGGCGGTCCATGTGATCTCTATGCGGGCCGGTCGAACAAAGACGGAGACCTCGTGGACGGGCACCTTATGGGATATTGTATAGGAGGCTCTGGGCCACACAGACTCGGCGGCACAGTCCTGATCTCCTTGACCACTGGCCCAGATGTACCTTTGGCACCTTCATTCTTAGCTGCTTCGTGGTATGATACCCTTCTCATACCAATGAGGCTTGTTATTAACCTCTTCCTCCTCGTCCCAAACATCGTGAGCAAGGACAGCGTAGAAAGGGCAGATTCGAGCTCTTGAGCGAGAGCCAGTGCTTGAGCGTATAGGACCGGAATTTGAGCCTGGGCGGCAGAATTGTCGTTGGTAAGATGGCCTACTGAATGTTTGACTAGGGGGAACATGACAGAATAGTTTGGAAAATCGATTGGGCTGGAGGTTGGAGAATTATGTCGCGAGACGGATGGTTGTGGTAGTGGGCTAGGTGGAGAGCATATTGATGGGCTTAACTGGAAGAAAGGCCCTTAGAGTACTTTCGCTGGTGATGGTGATCGGCTTCCAGGTATGAGTTCTAAGCTATCAGAAGGTTTTCCATTCCAATGCCTCCACTCCGCACTTCTTCGCTAACTCCTACAAGACTTCTCATCTTGCCTCGACCGTCGATCGTGACTTCAACTATTCGCATCCAAGCGTCCAACCTCCTATAAAAGAGTTCTCCAGTCCAACAGACATCAAACCCGCTCACCACCCTCGCATGCTTGGAGAGCATTTGGTGTACAGACAAAGGAGAAATGCGCAACCACCTGGCTCTGAAGGCTCCCTTCCAAGAATGCATTAGAAACTTTGGTCTTGGTCATTTCGTCGACGAGCTCTGGCCAGTGTTGATTAGCGAGGTGTTATTGCCCAACAATGATTTGCTTACCATCATCTCGGATGGAGCCTCACCAGCAGAGTTGAAACCCTTGCTCTTGACTTGAACATCGTATTCGACACAACCATAGTTGAGCCCCTTGCTCTTGACGTGGTCAGTGAATGACCGGCGTATGCGATACAAATGTAGTCGGTGACCACGTCAAGAGCAAGGTAGTTGAAACCCTTGCTCTTGACGTGGTCAGTAAATGAGCAGATGTCAAAGCGACATCGGCGTTTGTGGTGGACCAGGCCCGGTAGTGCAGACCCACTAGACAAAACAGAAAACCGGAGAGTCAGCCATATGTATGGCTATGCCGACGATGGCTCCTGTCAGGGGCCCGGCGGAGACAACGTTGGAGGGTGAATATGAGCTGCCTCGGATGGGTGATAGTTCTCATCCGCTCGTCTCTGCTCTTCGCGTCGAGCTGCTGAAGAGCTTCGACTATGCCTGACTGGAGGGGAGACGGGTCTGCCATAGGGGGATTGTGCCCTACCAGGTGGGGAGCCTGGGCGTGGGCGGGGAGAGGGTTTCCTATCTCCCGGAGGAGTTTGGTGAGGAATAATCTCGACGAGACAGGGCAGGGCCAGCGTGTCCAAGCCCGCTTGGAAACGCTTTTTCTCGTCGACGGTTGGCTCGGAGGGAAGCAGGCGAGGCCGGCTCGAAGCAGATTCGAACGAGCTGCAAGCGGACGAATCATTTGTAGACGAGCACGTTGGGAGGTTGATATTCGGATCGAAGAAGAGGTTCTCTATTTTTAAGGCTGTCAGGATTACGTGGATCCAGGATTGATTTTGAGAACTTTCGTTTCAGCCGTTCTGAAAACGACATAATCGTATTCAGTGATGAGAGGGGAGAGATGAGGAATAATTTCGACGAGAGAGGTTCAGAGGAGGAGGAGGAGAAGGACCACCCTGGGACAGGAAGTGGAGGTTGCAAAGTGAGGTTACGGCTATGATCACCTCCAATATCACGCAGTGCCGGCCGGAGTTCTTGAGGAGGCTTGGCAATGTGTTGCAACATTCCATTGCATTCTATCGCTCGCTTAGCTAATTTACCCCTTTTCCCTCATTTCGACCATTCCAGCACCTTCTGCCCCTATTCGATAGCCGATGGCTTCATGTATGTAAAGAGCACCTTCCATAGACCTGAGAAAGAAAGGTAATGCAGTATATTTCCATGGCCACTAGCATTGCGACAGGTGCCGTTTTAGGGAAGTGGCTTCCACTGAGCTCGCTCTCCTAGATCACAGACGTATCCGTAGAGCCCCCATAAGTCGATAAAGCTCAGAAAATTGCATTCCGCTCGCTCTATCGTTTCGGCGCTTTATCACGGTAATTAATGCTCACTAAGATACGGGTGAGGATACTCTTGGACGGCGGACGACGCGAATTATTATTGGAAGTCCTGAGTGTGCAGATGTTCTGATGATAGCCGAATTGACAAGATGGGACTCCCGGCAGTAGCTCCTTAAGATTGAGATTTGTGTAAAATGCTTACGGTGTTACTCTCGAAAATGCTTGATTCATTTCACTTGTTGATATCCTAATCTTGGATGTTAAAATATACTCTAGGTGGAGCTAATAAGTAGATAGGATGCTAAGGCACGCTCCAACCTCAAGTATTTTGTTACCATCAATCATTCCTTTACCAGCTTATCAGCGCCAGTTATACCACCATTTTTCAACAAATTAAGCATCTCTGCACCGCTTCCTTAAGTATCAGTGAGAAAGTTGCGTCCACCACGCGTTTATCCGACCATTTGAGCCATTGCTTGGGGTCGTCTCCCCACTCCTAACAAGAGAAAGGGTATGATTGTTGTAGGCAGGGGTATTTCGTCTGGTCGATACTCTGATATCCCGAAAAAGAGACTCAAACGGCGGTAGAGAATCAACAATTATCGCTAAAAAGATACAGAGCCATGAGCCAAGGGGATGATAATGATTGACGCATAATTCTTCTATCACTCACAGGCGGTGGACTCAATAACAGCCCAGAGAGCTAGAAGAACGCCATCTTGATGATATCCCTTGCTTATCTCAACCGCTCTAGCAATAGCAACACAGATGAACATTGAGCTCTGCATCGAATCCCTAGAAGTGGTGATCGAACCCGTCGACTTTAGCCTCCGAACTTCTGGGTCATGCACATTTTCGTTGGCACGAAGGTCGACCCCTGGCCGGCTTCGAAGCATCCTACTGTGTGTTCGATCGAAATGGTCCTTAGAGATTGGGGGCGAGTCTGAAGCACTTGTAGTCCCTCCGTAATCCGGGCCACTTTTCCTCATGCCACTCTGGTACGATTGGTACTTTCCTAACGATTTCCCCCCTGCGGAGCGACTAGATGTGACCAAGGAGATTACGACTGCGAGTCCGATCTTATTGCTTAATAGTAAGGCGGGCCTTGTAGAGTATGTGGGGAGGAAGGGACATGACTAAGTGTAGAAAAGAAAATTAGCTTAAGCCACTAAACAGATTGGAGGTCATTGCTCTATCCTTACTCATTAAGTCGGTTAGGATATCGGCTACCGTGCTGTAGGTATTTATAATTATTGAGCCTCTAGGATTGCTGACTTTTTCGAGGATGAGACTGGATATGCCTAATCGGGGGATGATATTTGGCTGTCCTCTTTCCTCATGCTGGCTAATGGTGTTGGCTTTGAACGCGGGAGCTGTACTTTGAGTCCTCTCGTGTCTTGAACGGGGGAGCTGTATTCACCAGTCCGGCAAGAGATCCCAATTCAGATAATGCCTAGATGAGAAGCTCTATACCGAAAAGAAGTTTGAGGATGGCTAGGTGGTGGGTTTCGTGCATGGCGATGGCAGCGACGGTGGTGAAGACTGCAGTGCCGTTCAGAAATGCAAGAGCTTCTTTGGGACCAAAGTTGATGGATTGTTGGGCAAGTGCCTCGCTTTCTGGGGAAGTAAGTACGACGGAAGATCACTCGAGATGAAAGATCAATTGAGACCGAAACTCACTGGAGACCGAAGATCACTTGGCGGAGTGGGTGATCGTACCCCAGAAAAGCCAAGCTCCAAAGACTGGTGCTCAAGAATAGTCAGTGACATCTCACAAATCGCCGTGGAGAATGGGAACATGATTTGAATTTTACATTTCGCGAATACGCTAAGACTGCCCCCTCGCACTTTATTATATATAGAAGCGAAGCGCCGCTTAATGACCCCTTTAAGTATATACATTATTTACTGCTGCCTTAAACTGCGTATTTGGTCTCATCATAGTCCTGCTCAAAGTCCCCAACAAGTGATCCATATCCGCATGGCCATTCAGCCTCGTCACTGGGTACGAAGAACCACGAATCATGGATCTGCGTCAGCCAGCCGCTTGCCCCATCCCTAGCGGGGTTATTGGGCATATACACGTAACCATCCCGCCTCAAAGGTCCCCAGACAATCCGATATTCTCGAAACGTTATGTATGGACCTACCAGATCTCGGAATACCCCATTCAGCAACAGCTCTCCAAACAAGGCTCCTTCATGCTCGGCGCTGAGCGCTTGATCTCCGCTTAAGGCTGGAAGTTGAGCACCCGCTCCTCGAAGCTCGATGTAGAGCCACCTCTCGCCCAAGCTTCTCTCAGCACAGCCAACGCATCATCCCAAGCATTCCTACTCAGGGAGCCCTGTGCCATGATAGAGTAGGCTTGTTGGTGTAGGCCTCCTCAGTAAGTACACCCAGCAGACTGCGAAGAAGCACCTCCGAGGGGAGATCCCGAAGCACGAGCAGTATTGTAGGAATATGCGGATTGAGGGGAGGATCGGCGCGGAGCTGGCGGCCGCTGTGCCTGCTCTGGAGCAATTCAGCTAGATGTTGTCGGTGTATTTTCTGACATTCGCTCGGAATTGCGAGATAATGGGTTGATGAGAGTCAGTGGAAGCGGATTGAAACTCAATTTGTGTTGTAACCAGTCCTCATTTGGGGTTTGAGCCCCTGGCTGGCTTAATAGTCCAGATGACATTGTCGAGAATAGCGAACGGTATGCTTAATAGAAAGCCGAAGCAACTTCAAGCACGGCGAGGACAAGGAAGTTTACGCAGCTAGCGGATTTAGTTGGAGCACGCGGCCTTCTTCAAGGTCATTGGATGTTGTACCGGCGAGCGTGGACATTGCGTTGACACCCATCTCAAGTCCACCGGCTTGAGTAACACCAATGCTGGCTCTTTGGACCTTCAGGTGTTTATCACCAAGCTCCATACCGTTGAGCCCTTCAACAGCAAGATCTGTACACGCAGGATCTAATCTGAACGTTACTTGGCTCACCACCGTGATATAAACAAGATCACCCAGCCACCTTTGACGCGACGCGAGCTCAATGTGGAATCTGAAAAATCAAGAGCGGCTTAATAGAAGCGATGAAAGTCGCCTGCTGTTCGGCATAATACCAAAGTGAGATGAGGTAAGACTGCAGCCTGATACTCGTTATGTGACGGCATCTTTGACGACCTTGAGGAAGAGCTCTTTGTGAGGTGTTTGGGCTTGCCGCTGTTGCTGGGTGATTTTGGGGAAAAGCACCATTGAGGGCTCTAAGATCTAACGACGAGAGCTTCTTAGAGGGCTTCTTATTCGGTCCAGCTGAGGCCAATACTGACATAGATGGCATGGTCACCAACTCTCGGCGCGTCTCTATCATTGGAATTTTTATAAGATGACAACGCGGTCGCTGGTCTGAACGCCGTCTCATCACGTGTCCGCTCGCCCGATGATGGTAAGGGGCTTCTTTGCCATCCGGAGACGTCGTTTTCACACATCCTTTTTCGAGCGCGTGATATGGTCGATAAAGTGCTTGACCAGCGCCTGGGCTTCGTTGGCGTTTCCGACGATTCAAACCTCAAATAAGACAATTTAAATCCCCGCAGGACGAGTTATCCAAATGTACGTAGCTCAGAGCATCAAGGACGTCATGAACCCCAATCTCCACTTCTTGGTGCGTAAACCGTCTGACACGACGTTGTTTATTTCTCACGCCCAATTCCTGCGCCACCTCGGGTAGCTCATCGACGTCGATTTTGTAGAAACGCGCGGAGGTGTGGGCATGTGATAGGTCGACGACCCTGGAGTCTATTACTTTGCAGGGACCACACCAGGTGGCGAAACAGTCGATTATCATGACGCCGGGTTGGGAGAGGGCTTCTTTAAGAGGCGTTCGACCTGGATCTTTTGGTGACAAGGTCTGAGGAGGATGTAGGGAAACGGAGTTATTTTGAATGACATAACTCCATAATAGATGCAAAGGGTTGCTTTATAAGGTCTTGAAGACAGGGCGGATGTCGAAATCTTTAGTGTTGGGGTATCGAGGTGATGTGGAAGATGGGATGTTGGTTCGGATGGAGGGAATAGTCAGCCTCCTGGGTAAGTATATCCGGCAGACTGCGAAGAAGCACTCCCGTGGGGAGAGCCCGAAGCACGGGCAGTGAACCACAATTTCCACTTCTTGGTGCGTAAATGGTCTAACACGACGTTATTCAATTAGTCAATTGCTCTCCCTACTAAAATCTTCCATCTCTTAGGCAAGGTCAAGAAAAGTGGCCTGGTCGGCTGGGCCAGCAACCCGGCTCAACAGGTGAAAATAGACCGATTCAAGCAGCCATACAGGCTTTCGCCGGCTAGTTGACCTCTGTTGTCCATTCTCATCGCTTTATAATCCTCCCCTCCTGTATGGTGTGCCCCTGTTCGTACTTGCCTTCGAAACTGAATTAGGTGCCGAGGTTTGGCTGCCTTCTGTGGTTGCTGAAGAATAACGTCGCTCGTCATTGTCGAATACTGGATCTCGTGGCTCACTGTCGCAACCCTGTGGAATCTGGTTTGGGAAAGGAGAGAGAGGGAGGCACCGGAGTCGCTTTTGTAGATGTAGAAGTTTGTTTTGCCTTTTGTGATATTGAAGTCCGATTGAGGGGCTACTTGGTTGAGAATGTTTTTCACTTTCGGAGATTATTTGGCAGGCATCGCAGTGGCTGGGAAGCGTGGACTGTTCGTAGGCGGTCATCCCCTTATGGAAGCATTTCGTCCAGGCTCGAATTTGATGAACAGACCACATATGTGATCCTGGGCTGTAGAAAGTTCCGCTATCATATAAAGTCGTTAGTTTTCATTGAAGCTGCTGGAAGTCTATGAGGATGCGTGAAGGCTTCTGATGAGTTATTCGTGGAATTAGAGTGTGAAGATTGAGGCCTCTTGGCTCCTGCAGGCGACAGGGTGTGCTGATTCTTTGGCTGCGTGTCGCTTTCTTTACGACCTTTGATGATGTAGGGTTTGGTACGGAACTGAAAAGGCAGCGGTAGCCCATCATCTAAGACGTTCTTCGAGCTTCGCTTAGATGCTGATGCCAAAAATTCATCTCTCGTTATGGGAGAGGAGGACCAATAGGGAAGGCTTTCGGGTCATGAACCTTGCCTTTCATCCATCGCTGGACCAGAGAGATGTACTGGGGAGCCGAGACCAGCATGTGCTCTGTTTTGTTATCAAGCCAGGTGTAAGTATGACGCCTAGCGGTCATACGCGGACAGGATTCAGCATTACAGATGGCCAGCTTTGTGTTGGTATCAACTTCTTGAATGACTTCGGCGATGCGCGAGACGATACGATAGTTTTCCACGGTTTGATGAGCAAGCCACTCCGCAAGGTCCACGTTCACCGGTTGCGCCGCCAGCGGCACGAAATTGCCTCCCTCTCAGTTTTGGTCCGGATGAGCCATGCCTGCGGAATATCTGTATGTATATATATATATGGACCCCCAATTTGGCATACTTTTCGAGAAAGAAGTATTTCGGTGTCTCAGGTGGAGGTAGTACCTCTGGGCCAGTAGTGGAACGTTCAGAAACACAGGCCATGCTATTCTGTGGTGACATTGAAGGCGAGTATGCTATGGGGGAAGGGTTTGGAGAGCCGTTAGTTCTTTGCTGGTTTGTGTTGACATTAGGACCTCCGTTTTGGCGCCCAAACCCTGATCGCAGGGTACGCGTGAAGGACGACGCCGTGTCTTATCTAAAATAGCCCCAAGATACTGCCTCTGTTGCTCCTGACACGCTCAATTGCGCTGCCATAGGTTGAGCACGGCACCAAGTGGTGCTTTATGTCCGTCGTGATCAACAATGAAGACGGCGGAGTGTCATTTTATGTAAATGTCGAGACCAAAATGTGGAACACACACACGAAGCCGGGTCCCAGTCATGCTCCTGCATTCGCTTCTTTGCTTCTGGGTCTCGTTTGTAGGTGTAGACGTTTCTTTAGGCCTTTGTGATCTTGAAATCCGATTGAGGGGCCACTTGATTGAGAGTGTTTTCGTTGAGTGCCATCTCTTTTGTGCGTGGTATGTCTTTGGAGGATAACGGAGCGGTGAGACCGACCGATCTCTCTTTCGCTTTTTCGCTTCGTTGAGGGCCATCCTTTCGTTGCATGTTATGTCTTCGGAGAATAATAGAGCAGTGAGACCAACCAATCTTTCTTTCGCTTCTTCGCTTCGTTGGTGTATCCTCGAACAACTTAAGTGGATCGGTAGTTGCGCGAGGGGAATGATTGTCGCCCGAAAGCGAGCAAGGATCAACACGGCTGCGGTCGGCGAGGCGAGAAGAGAAGCGAAGGATGATAAATCAGCTGCCTCTTCGAGAGCAGGGGAGTTGTCTTCTCTTCAGGCCAGTGTGTCGTTGTTGATGGTTAAGAGCACACGCGACATAATATGTAGCAGAACAGTAGCAGTACTGGAATGTGAGGTAGCAGTTAACCAGTCCTTCTACTTCTTCCTCCAACAGCGATTGTTGTCTGAGACCCCAACACGCTCTGCCTCTGCTTTCTTTTTGGCCTCCCAATAGTTATGAGGGCCACGACCGAAACCGACGAGTTCGACGTTTACCATGCTCTCACTGGGCCGCCACTTGGCATTCTTCTTCATCCGCTTTCGTAGCATCATCATCTCCCAATCAGTCAGCCTCAACCACGGGGCATGTTGACTTCCCGGTTTGGCATCTGGCGGAGGTTCCGCAATTCCATCTGCGTCAGGATCGAGAATCTTTCCTGTATGATGGCGTTGTATTGGTGCAGGCGGTTGCTTACCAAGGTCCACGGAAATCCTCAGGAGGCTCAAAGCAGAGCCGTCCTGGGAAGCAAGCCATGACCTCGCAAGCTTGTGCTCCGAAGCAGGTATATAAGTGGCCAGGATCTCTCCTGCCAACAGGCCTTGTATCAGGTATGGGGCACGAGATTTCTAGGACCTGGCGAGATTGGGGCTTACTATCGCCTCCCCCAGATGCGAGGGCCACGACCGAAGCCGGGCCCCCGAGAGGGAAATATGTTATATATATATACAAATAGCGAGAAGAGGGAGACACACACAGAGAGAGATAGAGGGAGGGAGGGCGAGAAGGGGAGAGATGGATGTGAGGTGTGGGAGGGCGGTGTGGGTGATCTTGTATCAGGGACTAAGAACGTGTTGCAGCTGAAACTTAAGCGAGGGAGGCTGCAGCACTACCTAGTCCCGATAAAGATAACAATTGCCACTCGAAAAGACAGGGAATGTGCAAGGATCTGGCGACTTGGTATTATACGGGGCAAATAACACAGGTCCTGAGGGCTCAAGCTCTTACAACTATACGTTTGAGACGCCCAATTACATAGTTATACCGGCAGTAGCAGATTTGCGAGGACCTTTATAAGAGCTGATCACATCGCTATCGCCCATGAAGCCCGCCCAGCCATCCTCCTTCAGAAAAGAAACCAGGACCTATATCGCCTCCGCTTGTACCAGCGCTTGATTTAGCATACGCGCGATGTGTGCCTAACGAGGCTGTCTCGCTGTGTAATGTCGCAAAGAAAGCGATCTGGCTTTCGTGGTAGTGTGAGAATACAACTTACTGTAGCACCTAGTTGGCTTTGACTATCTAGAGCTTTGTATAAGCGTCGAATAGCAATCTAGATTGGGATACTTGGTAAATCTGTGGGAGGACGCGAACTGTTGACGTGCTTGTGGCCGGGTAGCAGATGACGCTGTCGAAAAAACGAACTTGCAGAAAAGGTAGTGGAGGAAAGAAGCAATATATGGCATATTCGAGCCCCATTCATCGGACACTAGACGCCCAAATCAATTTGCGTGACTTCAAGATTTTTCCTGCCTGCGAATGGATTGTTGTGGCCTTGATGTCTGGCAGCTCACGACGTGGTTCGAAGGAAGGCCTGTGTGAGCCGAACGAACATGAGACCATTAGAGAAGCCACTGTTCGGACCTTCAGCATGGCTTTATGAGCGTGACTGCTGCGCCCGAGAGAAGGAGGCAGCCAGCCTGAGCCTGGGCGTCGGTTTTATCAATGAAACATTGGAGCTTGCTGGCGTTCTAGCAACGGACCCAATGTAGGCTGTCTTCTTGACAGTATTGAGAGGATGCCTTTAGAAAGCAGAATATCGTGAAATGTCATTTTAATCGCTGTAATTGCCCTTCAATGTCGTACCCTGTCGGTATCTAATTAGCCAAGTCTCTTCCGCAGTGCATCAGTATGCCATTCATTAGATCCCAATCATCTGAAATACTTACTGAGATCCAAGCCCCTGCTCTCCTGGAGGGCATTGCGATGACAGTGCGATGATGGTGCGATGACAGTGCCCAGTAGCTGGAAGTACTCCAACCATCCAAAGTTCTTCAACTTCATTCGGCTCCATCGTGGCTGTGAAAATGCCCACAGTATAATGTCACAGGATAGGGGCTCGAATGATGGCGCCATGATCTGAGGGAGTATCGCACCACTAATGGCAGGCTCTTTGTGCATTACGTTCTTCGAAGCTCTGTAAGAAGGCTCATGGAGGGAGAAGATGCTCAAATAGCTATCCGGGACACGTTGTCAAGCTCTGTCGATCGAAGGCGTTCGGAGGGATTATTCCCAGAAGAGCCGGATTACGGCACGATGATAGCGATCTCCGCAAAGTACACTGGTGCTGGAATACGGCCGTTCTTTCGAAAGAGTCCGTAAAGTGTACCGGCAGACAAGTTTCATATGCCTTTTGGAGGTGCTGTGACTGTGCTGAGGCCGGGAAATGGATTGAGGATGGTCTCCTGGCCATAGAGCTCTAGATATTTGATGCACCATGAGGCAATTGAAGCCAAACAATGCGGGAAGGCGCATGTGTGCTCAAACAAACAAGAGCGGATTGCGGGCTGATTGCTCTGCTCCTTGTCTTCAAGTTTGTTCATGTTTGGCGGCGTTTGTTTGCTTTTTTCGCTCTCTTGGGACGACGAAAGCGAATTTCCGGGGTGCCAAGCCGTAGCTCCGAAGTTTTGGTTTACTTATTTGCCTTGCGGTCTTTCCGGCTGGCCGCATCCTTAACGAAGGTCTTGCATCTTCAGGGACAACTTAAGCACAGGATGGAGATATAGGATCTTTGTTAGGTTATCCTGCAGATCGATATCAACTTTTGCGCGGAGAAAAATTTAGAGGCGATGGCTTAACTTGCGTCCAGCTTTTCAGGGGTAGAGCGGAATTATGCCGCTTTAGCAGCGATTTTCTGGTTCCTTGCCACCATTATCAACTGCAGAACTCTACTCTTTAAGCTAGAATTTTCGTACTGCAAGACCGCACAGAGGATCGGATGATTCAATGATAGTTGATTGATTTAGGAGAAACAGGGCATTCTGGACTTATTGATAGGGGCCCAAAAGCGCTAAGATGTATTAGGCTACCGTAGCAGCTACGGGTGACTAGTCCTACATTTAGTGAGTTGGCTACAAAAGCTTGGCGTTCCTCCTTGTTCCCGCGGCACCAGTTGCCTCATACAGATCTGCACCCGAGAGCACTATTACCTCCACCACCTGCTTTAGTCCAATATTGAAACCCTTTATTCATACTAGTTCGTTTCGTCCTCTGCTCCATCAATGCCTGCACGTATCATTGGAAATGCCTTCCAGTCCAAAGCTGTTGCCCTACTGTAGGTATCGTAGAGCTTCATGACAATAATTATGGACTCCAGCGGTTTGTTCCTGCCAAACTATTGTGACGCAACTCCCCATGGATGGTTGATAGACAATAGTAGGTTCTCCCTTGAGCCTACATCCCTGTGTGCTCTGTTCTCCTCGGGTCAGCGGTCATGCGTTGGTGCGGGGAGTGGTAGGTCACGATCAGCCCTGAGTGCGAGAACTCGACGCTGAATGGGAGCCTCCAAATGCCCCTGCACACACGCTCCTGAACACCTACCCGATCTGGGACGCGGCCCTCTTGATGAGGTAGGCAGCGGCCTGTCGTTTGGTAAGAAAGAGGAACAGACCCTTGAGCGGTAGAACTCGGTGGCATCTTGTGTGATGGTATAGCCAGCTAGTGTTCTTGTCGACAGATGCTGAAGTAGGTATCCAGAGACGTATATAGCATCTTTGTTTGGAAAGGTAAGTGCCCAAGCAGTAAGAAGCATCCCTCTTTTACTGCCGGCCCGGTCCATATAGTTTGACGTTTCAGGAGGTCCCGTAGGGAACTCTCGTCAGGATTAGCCCTCAACATCACTGCGGCATCGAATGCCTTATCAGCCGAGACCAGACTTTCGACCGTTAAGACATGGGTCCTGGCTACTGCGTATCATTCTGCGATACAAGCCGGCGATGTAAGAGGAGGTATATGAGGCGAGATGTACGAGTGAGTGAACTTGTTAAATGATGTAGAAATTGCCGAGGCCACACAGTAGCCAACGAGAACGTCTTGGTGGGTGCTTTCGGATATGGTCCCCACTGCCTTGGCCTAGTTTCCTAGTGCCTGCAATCCGACGCTGCACCTTTCGTGTCGATGCATTGTAACCTTATGGATGAATATGGGAAATAATTTGGAAGAGCTTGGTAAGGGCTGGAGGAGGTTCGGAGACGTGAGTGGGACATTAACCGTGGTCTGACCAAGTTAATTCGCCTGGACGCAACGGTCCACTGAAACTGTTGGCACATATGACCCATCTCCTTCAGCCGGCTCGAATGAGGGGTAATTCTACACTCATTGTGGCAGGTTTGCCCAACTCAGTATGCATAGGACTTGAAGAGACACTTGCGTTGTGTCTGTCGCGCGACCTGTCACAAGTTCATTGTGATTGATGAAAGTCTCCTAGTAAGGCCGAAGTATCTTGGTACCACTTTCGGGCGGCAAAAGGTTGTCTTCGTCTCGGTAGTGGCCCAAGATGAGCTTGTATGGGTAAGAAGGAGGAGGTTTGGTGTTGGTGGCCGTGCTAGGGGGCATCGAGGCCTGCCGTTCGTGGAGACCCTGCTCTTCCATGCCATAGTAGTCAGCAGTTGACCTGGTGTTTGGGTAAGCGCTATGAGATACTCTTTGATTTGTCCTATAGTAGGGTGGGAGAGCTTCAAAGGAACCTCAGGAAAGGCTTTGATGTTGAAGAAGCGCTTCTGGACGTCTCTGAAGGTCAGAAGCGAGAGCAAAGAATGCGGTGTCGATGTATGCTTGAGGATCCCACCAGAAACCCACAGGTATGTGCTCATACATGACATGAGCTACAAGGTAAAGAGGCTTTTGTCCGCATGGGATAGGAGGTGTGACGACGGCTTGTGTACGTGCGGGATGACGCGGAGAAAATGGCCTCCCTAACGAGGACGTCTTAAAATTAAGGATGGCCAGAATGCACAACAGTACGATCATCCAGGTGGGTTCAAGTGCTTTGTTTTGATTGCTTCCGATTTCAGTGGTCAAATACACTATTCTATCAATCTAAACATCTATAAGAGGGCCCAGGCACTTGCATCTACAGGTGCGAAGAACTAGAGAGCCTCGGTGATGGTGGTAGACTAGAGTCCTTGACTGACGGCGACCTTGGCTGGACTTTGATAGTAGAGCTTGCACGGACGCCAATGAGATGAAACCGAATAGGCTTTTGACTTATTTGAATCAGTGCACAAACAGGTACAGGCTTTCGTCACTCCTCATCCCTTTAAGTTTATACTGACATTTATTAGACTGATTGCAGTGAAATGATTTCGATACTGAGGTAGGTATCTAACGCTATACTGAGAGCAGGTTCTCCTCATCATTATAGATACACAAGCCAACTATTCATTGTCAAACCGGCTCCTTGCCCGAATGATCACGCTGCCTATGACTTAATACAGTGTCATTGTACCTCACTCCGTATTTTCAATCCAACGCTGTACCGAGAGCATGTTCTGCTCGTGATTCTTCATCATGAAACGAGGCCCATCAAAAGAGACCTAGATTCGCTCCTTCTCTCGATCTCCTTCCCTCACAAAGAAGCATTTTTTTCGACCTCATCTCGCTCTCGCTCAACGCCATCCAGCTCTTTCAACAGCTGGGCTGTAATTTCCCTGAAGTATGTTCTGCTGTTGCCCGTAGGAGGATTGTTATGCAGGGAGCATAACCCCAGTCGCATTTTGTCCGCACAAGTCTTGAGAAAGAGTGGCCTTCGAAAGTCGTGTATCTCGCTTTACTCCAAGAACGCACAAATCAATCTTCAGTCTCTTCAATCTTGATGTGAGCCATCTTGGGTCTAATGCCCTGCACCAGACGGCGACGCTTATTGGGGTATTCGGGCATGGGGTTGAGGCGGGTGGGAGAAGAAGCTCGCCGCTTGTGGTGTGACGACAACGAGACCAGCACCTTGTCCACAGTTTGAATGATGGTGGAGGTAGCTGTCTTGTCATTGAACTCGGGAGTCACTGTCCGAGACACGCTGTTGGAAATGAGGGCTTTGTGGCCAATTCCAAATGAATGGATCGGTCATCCAAAGCAGTAATGCAGAGCGAGCGTGTCGTATGTACGACAGGCCACGTCAAAGGAATCGATAGGGCTTGAACGCACTGAACGGACGGTGGAGCTGCAGGTTGGCAGATGCGTTTATGTCCAATTGGCCTGCTTAATGGTAGACGCTGTTGCTGGTGCTTCCAAGATCCGGTTGGAGGAGCAGGCACGAGACCACTTTCCANCTTATTTGAATCAGTGCACAAACAGGTACAGGCTTTCGTCACTCCTCATCCCTTTAAGTTTATACTGACATTTATTAGACTGATTGCAGTGAAATGATTTCGATACTGAGGTAGGTATCTAACGCTATACTGAGAGCAGGTTCTCCTCATCATTATAGATACACAAGCCAACTATTCATTGTCAAACCGGCTCCTTGCCCGAATGATCACGCTGCCTATGACTTAATACAGTGTCATTGTACCTCACTCCGTATTTTCAATCCAACGCTGTACCGAGAGCATGTTCTGCTCGTGATTCTTCATCATGAAACGAGGCCCATCAAAAGAGACCTAGATTCGCTCCTTCTCTCGATCTCCTTCCCTCACAAAGAAGCATTTTTTTCGACCTCATCTCGCTCTCGCTCAACGCCATCCAGCTCTTTCAACAGCTGGGCTGTAATTTCCCTGAAGTATGTTCTGCTGTTGCCCGTAGGAGGATTGTTATGCAGGGAGCATAACCCCAGTCGCATTTTGTCCGCACAAGTCTTGAGAAAGAGTGGCCTTCGAAAGTCGTGTATCTCGCTTTACTCCAAGAACGCACAAATCAATCTTCAGTCTCTTCAATCTTGATGTGAGCCATCTTGGGTCTAATGCCCTGCACCAGACGGCGACGCTTATTGGGGTATTCGGGCATGGGGTTGAGGCGGGTGGGAGAAGAAGCTCGCCGCTTGTGGTGTGACGACAACGAGACCAGCACCTTGTCCACAGTTTGAATGATGGTGGAGGTAGCTGTCTTGTCATTGAACTCGGGAGTCACTGTCCGAGACACGCTGTTGGAAATGAGGGCTTTGTGGCCAATTCCAAATGAATGGATCGGTCATCCAAAGCAGTAATGCAGAGCGAGCGTGTCGTATGTACGACAGGCCACGTCAAAGGAATCGATAGGGCTTGAACGCACTGAACGGACGGTGGAGCTGCAGGTTGGCAGATGCGTTTATGTCCAATTGGCCTGCTTAATGGTAGACGCTGTTGCTGGTGCTTCCAAGATCCGGTTGGAGGAGCAGGCACGAGACCACTTTCCAACTCGCAGAGCGAGCGTGTCGTATGTAAGGCAGGCCACGGTCAAGGTGGTGTGTCATAGCTCTGCATGGCCGAGCATTGGAACGATAAGCTTCTTTGAGATCGCATGCCTTCTTCTTCACAAAGATGCAGTTGTTCTCCACTTCGTCTTGCTCGTGCTTAGCACATTGCAGATCTTTCAGCAACTGTGCTTTGAGTTCTCGGAAGTATGGGTTGCTATCGCCTGTAGGGCCACTCTCATACAATGAGTACCAACTCTTGAAAGTGCCCTCCTCGGGCCAGTCCCCCAATATCGCGGAAGGAATCTTCCTTAATTCTGTGTTGGAAACTGTTGAGATGTTGTCTGCCTGCATAGTGCCTCCAATGTAGGCATGGCAGTCGATGGATATGAAATCACCAATGGCGACAACAACTCTCGGAATTTACTAGGCCAGCTGGCGTGTCGGTGCAAGAACCAGTGCCTAGCATGCCTTGAGATTGGGGTCAATGTTCTGGAGGACCTTGGGCGTTGGAAAGTGCAAAAAGAGTCTGAGGGTGGTTGCGTCCATTCCAAGCTCGAAGGTGATGAAGAAAAATGACGAGTTCGGTGATCTTGAAGATGAATGTTGATCGAGTCTAGCGTAATTTAAGCGAATATAGGGCAAACCGGGCTCATGACTATCGCAGTATCGCAGGTGTCGAGCTTCAAGATACTTGATCAAAGGGGCATTATCCTCAGATTCGGAGCTATGAAATGGCTTCTAATATACACGATGGGATTACACTTCTGGTTAAGCCAGGTTTTTTACTGTTCATGGCTTTGTAAAGTTTGTACTTTGCATATTCTTGGAGCATAAAGCGGAGGGCTGTTTGCTTATTTCCCCTGAAGAGCAAGCAGCATTTACAAATCAATTTGTCCAAGCAATACGATGAAAGACAAACCATTTCTGCCTCAACTAGTCGCTCAAACTTGAAGCCTTGTATAAGATGTACCGCAATGCCAACTCTTCTATGGAAATCGTCCACCAAACCTGGCCCAAGTTGCTGGGGATATTCAAATGCTTGCATCAGAAAAGTACTTGGGCGACTATGGTAGATACATGATCCATCCATGCACAAACAACCGCGGAAGCATCTTAAATTTTCCTGGAGCTTCTGGTGTCGGTCTTTGCAGGTAGAACAGCTGATATGGACATCGGCAGATCCTTCCTCGCCATCTATCTCTCTCCACAAAGCCCACGTCAACTTTTACCTGTGTTCCTGTTGATAACCTATCCTCCCGCTGGCTAAGCCAGTAGCGATGTTGACGACGTACCATACGGTGCGTTGGTCGACTGACTATTCCGAAGGACCTCATACATTCAGACGAAGCAAGGCTTACGAAAGGGCATCTAGGAAGGAGCATTGATGCTCTGACTCATCTGTCCGTCCACGCGAAAGAGTGTTCCCAAGGTGATGTGGACTCTAAACTATCCAGATCCCACTAGTGGCCTCCGAAACAGCTGATATGGTTCCAGACTTGTTCGTTAGGTCCCATGGCTCTTCCCCTCGTCGAATCGATGGCTGCGAGTCCCTCGAGCGATCATACCCTCCATCTCTCACAACTCTTCTGTCCTCATGCATTGCATGGCCTCTGTTGCAATCCACCAATGGATTATCCCATCCGTGGAAGGAAAGACTCTTTCGATGGATTGCTGGCACATCCGTCGATCGTAGGGACCTCCAGAGACACCTCTTACACATCTCTTAGGGCAATGACAAGGGTAGATCATGTTCCGCAGGATTGAGACGATGAATAGGGGCATGGCTCATCAGCGGACACCTTGGGAGGAAGCTTTATGTTTAAAGTCGTCTGTCCGGTCCATAATGTAGAGAGTTCGTACTCGGGACCCTAGCCTCGTTAAGTTCCTTCAATGGGCTTCAAGAATAGCCAATTGGCCTCCAGATTTGGCCCGATACATTTAGTGGTTGTTTAGCATAGCTAATTTGTATCCATATTTGGCCCTTCAATTCCATCGCTCCTCCTATCCTCACCTTTACCTCTACGGGTTTCCCATGCGCATACACCTCCAACCGGTCCAATTTCCTCTGATTCCATGCATCTCACGGACCCACATCATTCCACTGGTGAAAACTGCCATCCATGGATCACAGGTATCTCAATCGATCGCGAAGGACATCTCCCATATATCTCTCGAGGCGTCGACGAAGGCAGGTCGTAAGATATCACGAAGATAAATAATGTTAGCGTGGGCAGTAAATAGCGAAGCGATCGATGGACATTCCTGCCATCCATAGACCACTATCGCCACGGGCAGTAAAGATTAGCAACGAGGTTTATAGCATATTAATGGAAGCTCCTGCCATGTCTGCAATTGCCTGTCTCCCATATACGAAAACATCCATGGTGAGATGCAACAACGCCGGATATTACCGCAGGCGTCAGCTTTCAAATGGTCCTTCCAATTTTTTGAGAAGAATATCTCCTTGCTACTCAGCGAATGCTTGACCGAATGCTCTGAATAGTGCTTCTCTGGTTAGGGTGGAAAGCCGAAAGGGAGAGAAATCTACACAAATCGATCGATTGGCCGAACCTTCAGCTGAAGGCCCACCTTGCTCTCTGCCCTCGGCTCCATGCTAAGGCCATCGGCTGGGGAAAGGAGTAATAGCCCATCGCCGAATTTCTCCCAGTATAGACGACAGGGCACCAAGCTAAGCTCATAGGCCACAAAGTGTGGTAGGAAATTTGCACAAGCTCGTAGCAGCGGGCGAAGTGCTGAGCAGAAAGTGCTGAAAATTACCCCTCAGGGATAAAGAAAACCAGGATAAAGAAGTGGTGTGGAGGTTCATAAGGACAAGGCTAAGTCAATATAAGCCTCCCCAGGATGCTGACGGTGCTGCTCGATGCTGCCAGCGAGGATCACGAAAAACAAGGTCTTGTTTCTGGTGATAAAGCAGGGAGCGAGGTATTTCAGCAAGGATCAAAAAGAGAAATTGGAGCAAAAGTTACATACCAATGATCAATCATGCGGACAGCGTGCTTGAGGTGCATGCAATTGCGGGACTACCTATTACAAAGATTTCGAGACACTTTCGCGCCACTAATGCTACTACTACAAGCGTCAACGCCTCAAGCGCTCCCAAAGTTAAAGTTCATTTCCCCCAGCGATACCCAAGCTGCGCCAGAGCCTATAGACCGTGAAATAGACACATTGCAGCAACTCTGCAGTATCTGCTAGTGACAGCGCCGGCGGTTCAGTAATCCTAGTAAACCAGAACACAGTCTTCCAGTCCAAACGCCAAAGAAGAGAAATGATGGGGGAATCTCCAGTATGGTCTTGCGATTCTGTTCCGAGCGGACGGTCAGCGGCGGTTGGAGGTGGAATAAATCGACGGCAGGGCATGGATTGAAGGGATGCCTACTACGGACTGCGCTCAGAAGACATTATGCAAAACGGACATATTTATGGACCACAGAGGTTACCCACAAAGTCGAAGACAATCCTGAGACTACTGTGTTGTGTGTGTACTTCCAATTTACACCACTATCGGAGACTTCATTCAAATTGAAACTATCGTAACATCTTTTCTATCTACTCTATGCTTCCTTTCCTCCCATTCAGGACATCTTCACTGATTGCTCTCATCGTCGCCATCGATTCGCTATCTTCACATTTCCGGCTGAGCACTTTATTCAGCCAATCACTCATTCATATTTCGATTGTTCGAGACGAGGAGCTCACGAAGCGATCAAGTATCCCAGAGGGACAATTGAGGAGCCTTTCACGCAAAGATATCCTCGTAGACTAAGAGAAAAGTCAGCGATGGGGTACCAATCACCGTGAGACAGCCCAGAAAGTCAAAACAATACATATGAATGATAACCATCGAGTACCCTTCATACCGGATGGGTGGGGTAAGGCATACATAAGTCTGTCGTATAGAGCTGTATACTCCCGATAAATTAGCCAAACATAGTGCTTTGGATTCTTTCGGCCAGCCAAGTGCGTATTTGTATTCGGTTTCCTTGAGACGAGGAGCTCACGGAGCGATCAGGCGACGAAGAGAGACGACTGGCGGAACCTTCGACTCAAGGATATTCTCGTAGACTAAGACAACAGTTAGCGAAGGCTACCAATTTGCTCCAATCTAGGTGGGGCTTAGTGCTCGATGGTATCGTCGCTGATGGCCACTAGCAGCGCCGCTGGTGGATGCTAGGGAAAGGGGGATTACCGCAGCATTGTTAGTAAGAAGCATCACTCACTTCTGCTCCTCAATCTTTTTCCTTTGCACCGCTTTTCCCTGCTGCACCTGCTCAGCAGCTCAACAGCTTTGAGCTATCAGCTTGCATACCTCACCCACACACGCCTGTAAATTTCTCGCACATAGCTAACCATCACGCCCCAGGTATTCTGTCGCTTAGACGGAGGGGATCTTGGCCATGAAATGGTGCTCCCTGTCGTAGCCGATAGCAGCAGCGCCAACTTGAGTCGATGATAGTGAGAAGTGAGACCCGGAGCTGAGTGTTCGGCCAACTGATAAAGATTCTGATAATCCTACCCTGACCAGAAAAGCACCAAACAGCCAAGTTACCCCAAAAGACCAGCCAAACATAGAGTGTCGGCGTCTTGAATTTATCGTTGAGATAGGGGGTTTCCGAGGCAAGGAGCTGATATAGCGATCAGGGGTCAAAGGGGGGCAATTGGAGGAAGCTGATGCGGAACTATTACAGTAGACTAAGACAATAAGGTAGTTAGCGAATTCCCTTATGAGAGAGCTGAAAGGTAAGAGAACATATGGGAGCGATAAATGTCGGATATCCTTTTTGTCCAAGTCTAGCTGGGGCTTAGTGCTCGATAGTCTTGTGGCCAGCACCACCTAGCAGCCCCGCCGGCGATCCTGGGAGACGATGAACAGCACAGCGGTATTAATAGGGGGCAATACCTACTTCTACCGCTCGTCCTTTTTCGTCTCCGCCGATTACTGCCAGCGCGTCTTCTCAGCAGCTCAACATCTCTTTGAGTTGTGAACTTTGCCCTCCCTTGCACACACATATAGATCTAGGCAGCTAGCCATCACAGCCTGGGTATCCTATCGGCCAGGCGGAGGGAGTGTCGGCGATGAGCCTCCGCTCCTTATTGCAGCGAATGGCAACAGCGCCAGCATGGGCCAACGGTAGCGAGATGTGGGGGGCCTAAAGTCGAACTCTCCGACCAAACAATAGAAGTCCTGGCATCTTCATCTGGCAGCTTCGATTGCAGCTTCTGCAGCTCTTGTCCCGACCGGAGGAGCACTAATGGGAGCCAGTATTTGATAGCGTCGTCGCCGGCGATCCTGGGAAACGAATATTAGCGCAACGACATGAGTAGGGGGCACCACCTACTTCAAAACCCTGTTCCTTTTCATCTTCGCCGTTCTCTCCTGCCGCATCCTGTCAGCATCTCGATAGCCTTGTGAGCTACAAGCTTGCCCCACCAACCCATGCTTGAATGTGATCTTTGTAGCTAGCCATCACGCCCCAGGCATCCTGTCGCCCAGACGGAGATGGTCTCAGCGATGGATCTCCATTTACTGTCGCGTCCAATAGTAGCAACGCCAGCTTAGGTCAACGGCAGCGAGGAATAGGGGCCTGGAACTGAATTGCTGGCCAAACCAACAGAGATTCTGAATGAATCCACATTTCAGCTTCTCAACCCGACCAGACGAGCACTGGAGGGTCATTCATGTATCTCAGAAGGTGTATGTAGACGTCTCATCTGCCGTACATTGCCAAATCATCCCGAAAGACCAGCCAATTATAGGATGCCGGCTTCGAGCACTCGACGAAGCTCTCGTTGAGAAAGCGATTTTCCAAGGCGAGGAGCATATGAAGCGATCAAGCGTTGAAGGGGAGGCGATTTGCTGAGCTCGAGCAGCGATTATCTCGTAGACTAAGATGATAATACTTAGCAGAAGCCACCAAACCCCTTGAAAGAGCATAGAAAGGCAAAGCAATACACGGGGAACAGTAGATATCGCATAGCCTGGCTACCGGATTGGCTGAGCAGACCCACATTGTCCTTCAGAGCGCAGTCAAACGTCAATTATAGCGTGGAAAGAATCGAACTTCTGCTGGGTGACAAGAAGCAGAAAGCACCTTGAAAGGATGGTACGATCCAGTAAGTATCTCAAGGATGAGATAGACACAAGGGCCTGTACTTAGACCTCAGGGTCGTAGAACAAGCATCACCAGCCTTCGACCTTGTTCGTAGGGCTGTGTATCACTAACTAAATCGCGTCCCCAGATGTTTGGAGCCCGATTAGCGAAGGCCGAGGCCTCGGCTATGCCACCCTTGTACTCCCTTGCTATTGTTAGGAAGGCATAGCCGGGCCCTCTTTTCATTTCAACTCGTAAAATGACACCTCACTTCACCGCTCGGTGATCTTTTTACATCGCTCTCAAGGTTCGAAGGACACTGCTTTGGTATATATATATATATATAACATCATACTCACTATGAAACCTTTGAAAATTTTAATCCTCTGCAGCCATTCTTCCAGGAGGATTATCCATCTCAACGGTTTCGTCCTCAGAAGCGTGAACTAAATGAGGAGCGACAGTCTGATGTATACGACCCATACTATTCACCGCCAGAAACTTTTATGCCATCGGAGTCCTCTGATGCCACAAGCCACCAGCTACTCTCATATGCACGCCTCGCCTCCTTTTTTTTTTTTTGGGGTGCATCCCCAGCAGTACCAAAATCCTGGCGTAGAAGCTCCTCCAGGCCCGCAATGGAATGTACAGTCCAGGCCTGCTTCCGTGCTTCACGGAGGGCCAGGTCCAACACAAAATGGCTCCGTACCTGACGGGCCAAAATGGTCCTCGACAATATCTCAGCACAAGAGAAAGGTGACAGTGCAATTTATACAAATTGGATCGACGGGAGAAACGGTGTGGCGATTGGGCGTGAACCCTCTCGACCACCGCTGTCTCAGAGGCAGGTAAGTCCTCGTCAAGAACTGATGAGGCAGTATCAGGAGCCTCATAGTCATACACCAATGTCCAGCACATTTGAAACCCTAGTGTTTGATGGTCTAGAGAAAGGTCATGGTGATACCAAAGGGGATGGTGACCTTCTTAAAGACGCATTCGTGGATGATCCAGGAAGTTAGCCTGATATTGATAATAATAACATGGCCATTCCAAAGGACAATCACCTCAGTGGGACCCTTCTGGATTAGGAGCTCGGTAATATGTCAAACATACTGACAACAACGACCCCAAAATCAAAATCCAGTCATATAAAACGGGAGGTACGATCCGGCTCTATCGAAGGAAGTACGTTCGTGCAGAAGTCTTTATGAGTATGAGACGCCCGACGAAGACGAGAACCCGTCGGATTGCGAATGAGGTGGCCGATATCCACAATGACGATATCTCACACATAAAGGCCAGTCCCGTAGGGAATGGAGACGATCTCACGCATCTGAAGGGCTCATTTCATGGACCTCCTGGCACACCATATGAGGGAGGGATCTACATCATTGACGTCAAGATACCTAATGAATATCCCTTTCGTCCACCGATAATGAAGTTTGATACCAAAGTGTGGCAACCCAATGTGGCAGAGATTCCGAACCCACAACGGTTCAGCTCGAACCCGTCGGATTGCGAAAGAAGTGGCCGATATTCACAATGACGATACCTCACACATGAAGGCCAGCAACACCGGCCTAGCACGTTTAGCATAATGGTGAGCCAAATATGGACCATTGTCCAAGTCCCGTGGGGAATGGAGACGACCTCACCCATCTGAAGGACTCATTTCATGGGCCTCCTGGCACACCATATGAGGGAGGGAACTACATCATTGACGTCAAGATACCTACTGGAACCGGTTAGCGGAGATTCCGAACCCACAACAGCCTCCTCAACCTGCCAGCTTATATGATCGGCGCGAGCCCATTCGGCCACCGCAGTCCCAGAGGTAGGCAAGTCCTCTTTAAGAACCTATAAGGCAGTATCAGCTAACGAAAATGCAAGGAGATGCATCCCGGGGACTTCCAGTACGGTAAGAGCCAAATTTTAAGAGTTTCGTCTCCAGCTCCCTTGAGTCATAACGCCCCAATCATGTACTCAGCACCCCAATCCCTACCACAGCCACAGCCTTCGGTCTCTCAGCCTCCCGCGTCCAATCGTATCCCAAATCCTAGCTCCTGCCTTGCCACTGGTGGTGTTGCTGGCAAGGGGCTCGTCTCACTCCGGGATTTCGACTTGCGTCAGTGGTTACCTGGTTCCAGATCCTGGCTTAAGGCTAGGCACAGCTAGCAGCCAGATTGGCCCAGGCCCCAGGGTGCCCTACGGGCGTGGTGATAGCCCTCCACCAGAGATAAGACCAATTGCAGAGATCGGACAATCTTCGCCAGGACCTAATTATCCCCAACCACCCTATCAGCATCATCCTAACACATCTCAATCAGTGGGTATAGCTGTTGTTCGGAGTGATCCAATTGCGTCCAACCATAAGCCAGTCGAGCTGATGGAAGGCGACTATCATATTGTCTGGACCTACTGCAATGGCAAAAGGACATCACTAGACTGGAGCCAAGACCATATGTCCCTGGAGGAATGGAACGTATCGTTCAGAAGAAGAGAAGATGGTGACCCGCGACAATTCTTGGTCACATTACATTTCAGCTCCCTCGACCTCGAATATTCCCTGAATACCAAGACCTCGTGTCCAACAAGCTGTTGCTTGAACGCAACAACGCCCCCGGTGGAGGCAACGTCGAGGACAAGGCAGTAATAGTGTACAAGTGGGGAATTTCCGATTTTGGGCCTGCGTTGCTGTGGCATGGAATGCAAGACAACACCTCAGCTCATGAGCCAGCCAAGCCGACCAACAACAGCAGCCTCCGCACAGTCCAACCTGTTCGACGAGCAGTTACCATCTTTACCATCTCCACCTCCTTCACTAGTAGCTTCTGACGGCACAAGCTCGCTACGATCATCTTTTTCAACAGTGCAACGGCCTCCATCTTCAAAAAAGGGCTTCGTCATCCGTCAGAATTCTTACACCCACCACTCGGCCAGGTCTTCAATCGACGGGCTATCCAGTCGACCCTCTCAAGACGAGGGGTTCGACTCTTGGGACATGTTTGCAGTCTCGTCACAAATCCGAGACACCATTCTCCAATCCAAACCAACAGACAAAGGCTACCTTTTTCCGCCCGTTTGCGCAGGATACTTGGAGCTCAGATGTTACGGATGCTTATAGACCATAAGGGGGAAATTAGCCTCCGGCACTTTTTGTTAATCTTCGGTGCGCAAGGCGGAGCACGAGATCAATCGATTGACTGAAGAGAATGTGTATCTTGAAAAGGAACGACAACAGCTAGAGCTTACCGTCAAGCAGCTCAAAGAACAGCTCGTGCCGGAGGATTACCCCTCAAAGTTACACTACCTCTGCTGATCTACAACGTTCTGATGAATATCGTCCTGACCGCTTTCTTCTGCTTCATTGGGTACCAATATCTTCGTGGACGAACATTCAAACAAATGATGACTGTCTTTTCGGCCGCTCTGCCTTTTACCCACTCGAAGGAGCTGGATACANGGGCGTGGTGATAGCCCTCCACCAGAGATAAGACCAATTGCAGAGATCGGACAATCTTCGCCAGGACCTAATTATCCCCAACCACCCTATCAGCATCATCCTAACACATCTCAATCAGTGGGTATAGCTGTTGTTCGGAGTGATCCAATTGCGTCCAACCATAAGCCAGTCGAGCTGATGGAAGGCGACTATCATATTGTCTGGACCTACTGCAATGGCAAAAGGACATCACTAGACTGGAGCCAAGACCATATGTCCCTGGAGGAATGGAACGTATCGTTCAGAAGAAGAGAAGATGGTGACCCGCGACAATTCTTGGTCACATTACATTTCAGCTCCCTCGACCTCGAATATTCCCTGAATACCAAGACCTCGTGTCCAACAAGCTGTTGCTTGAACGCAACAACGCCCCCGGTGGAGGCAACGTCGAGGACAAGGCAGTAATAGTGTACAAGTGGGGAATTTCCGATTTTGGGCCTGCGTTGCTGTGGCATGGAATGCAAGACAACACCTCAGCTCATGAGCCAGCCAAGCCGACCAACAACAGCAGCCTCCGCACAGTCCAACCTGTTCGACGAGCAGTTACCATCTTTACCATCTCCACCTCCTTCACTAGTAGCTTCTGACGGCACAAGCTCGCTACGATCATCTTTTTCAACAGTGCAACGGCCTCCATCTTCAAAAAAGGGCTTCGTCATCCGTCAGAATTCTTACACCCACCACTCGGCCAGGTCTTCAATCGACGGGCTATCCAGTCGACCCTCTCAAGACGAGGGGTTCGACTCTTGGGACATGTTTGCAGTCTCGTCACAAATCCGAGACACCATTCTCCAATCCAAACCAACAGACAAAGGCTACCTTTTTCCGCCCGTTTGCGCAGGATACTTGGAGCTCAGATGTTACGGATGCTTATAGACCATAAGGGGGAAATTAGCCTCCGGCACTTTTTGTTAATCTTCGGTGCGCAAGGCGGAGCACGAGATCAATCGATTGACTGAAGAGAATGTGTATCTTGAAAAGGAACGACAACAGCTAGAGCTTACCGTCAAGCAGCTCAAAGAACAGCTCGTGCCGGAGGATTACCCCTCAAAGTTACACTACCTCTGCTGATCTACAACGTTCTGATGAATATCGTCCTGACCGCTTTCTTCTGCTTCATTGGGTACCAATATCTTCGTGGACGAACATTCAAACAAATGATGACTGTCTTTTCGGCCGCTCTGCCTTTTACCCACTCGAAGGAGCTGGATACACAGGAGAAACTGTTGATGTTCATGATGATAAAAGGGACATTGGGTGCACTTGCCATCATCATGCCTACAGTTGCCAAGATGAAGAAGTCTGCTGGAAACAAGAACAGTGATCGAGTTCTGGACAAAACATCTTAGCCAACCAAGAACCAAGAAAGCCAAGGAGGCAAGAATCGAGGTATCATCGTTCGGTGACGGACTCCGACGAGGGACCATTGCAGCATGCTAAGCAGCTCCAAAGACATGTGAGGTGCCAGTTTCCCAGAGCGTAGATATGGTTGCTGACTGTTTAGTAGTATGAAGAACCAAGCGCCTCACCCAAACGCTAGCTCGTTACTACCTCTGCCTGCCACTACTTACGCACCACCGTCGGCCAACAGATCCAAGGTCTCTGCACTCGAGCAGAACGTTGCAAGGGTTCCCAAAACGGCTCGACATGATCATGGAGTGCATGGAATTACGTGCGAGCGGCTTGAAGCACTCCATCAAGAAGGTCCTTTGCCTGTGGCTCGTGCCAACGGCATCGAAAGAGACGACTCACCTGATCTCGCCTCAGCAGCCTCCGACATCTAACTAGGCCGGTGCAGCATAGCACGTGGGCACTTTCGGATCTTTGTGCTGTCTGGTCTCTGCTTATTTGGCCAATACCGAAGTCCATTGCTCATCCGCACCATTCGTAATCAACCCTCTCAACCACCCGTCACCCAAACTTTTTCTTCAGCTTCTCTCGCTTGCACCTGTCATTTCGGTTTCTGGCGTTCTCCTCACCAAAATATACCACCACCACCTCTCGCTCATGCCCGAGCGCTGTACCATCACCAATCAAAAGCGACTAGCGATACTCTCAGCGATGGAGCGATTCCCCTTACTACACATGATTTCCCTTGCATCAGGACATCGGAAATAACTCGCACTTAGATAGTTCGTGCCGGTGTCTAGAGAAAAGCTTGATTGTGTACCTCCATTATCATCTCAGGCTGCTGTCTGTTTTTGTGTTGTGGGGTGACCACGTTGTAGCCGAATGAATAATTCCTGTCTTTTGACATCGGACATGTGATACGCTTGGGGTGGGTTCCGTCAGGCTCCCAGGCGTCAACCCGGCATAAGCAAAATGCTGACATACCCAATATTTCGGCTTCCTAGCTCTGATCGCCCATGAACTGAGCTAATGTGGTCTGTCGTCACCAGTCGCGAGTATTCGCTGAGATAACCATTAGAGCCTACTTCCCTGCCTTCGAAGAGGTCAGTGATAAATGCCGAGAGGGGCCAATACCTCAAGGCCAATATCCCAGCAAGGAAATGGGGGACTCCAATATATGCGTTGGGGAGGGAGCCAAAGTGTCAATGGTCGAAAAGGGTTTCCCGAGCCTTGAGACTAAGGAATCGCTCCTGGCCAACTTCTCCCTCAATTCTCCCGCACTTGATCTACCTCGCATATATGAAACGCTTTTTGCTAGACCTCTACCCATGAATGCTATGGATCAACAGAAGGACCTGGAAGCCCTGAAAGTTGGCCTTGGTGACAAAAGCAGAGTTCTATACCAACGCCGTTACCAAACTACACGGTTCCGGGTATACCGGCAAGACCGACTTTGCCTAGTCGATGG
>KI911114.1:1949813-2046217 GCA_000482085.2 Cladonia metacorallifera KoLRI002260 | reverse complement strand
TCGAAGGAGCTGGATACACAGGAGAAACTGTTGATGTTCATGATGATAAAAGGGACATTGGGTGCACTTGCCATCATCATGCCTACAGTTGCCAAGATGAAGAAGTCTGCTGGAAACAAGAACAGTGATCGAGTTCTGGACAAAACATCTTAGCCAACCAAGAACCAAGAAAGCCAAGGAGGCAAGAATCGAGGTATCATCGTTCGGTGACGGACTCCGACGAGGGACCATTGCAGCATGCTAAGCAGCTCCAAAGACATGTGAGGTGCCAGTTTCCCAGAGCGTAGATATGGTTGCTGACTGTTTAGTAGTATGAAGAACCAAGCGCCTCACCCAAACGCTAGCTCGTTACTACCTCTGCCTGCCACTACTTACGCACCACCGTCGGCCAACAGATCCAAGGTCTCTGCACTCGAGCAGAACGTTGCAAGGGTTCCCAAAACGGCTCGACATGATCATGGAGTGCATGGAATTACGTGCGAGCGGCTTGAAGCACTCCATCAAGAAGGTCCTTTGCCTGTGGCTCGTGCCAACGGCATCGAAAGAGACGACTCACCTGATCTCGCCTCAGCAGCCTCCGACATCTAACTAGGCCGGTGCAGCATAGCACGTGGGCACTTTCGGATCTTTGTGCTGTCTGGTCTCTGCTTATTTGGCCAATACCGAAGTCCATTGCTCATCCGCACCATTCGTAATCAACCCTCTCAACCACCCGTCACCCAAACTTTTTCTTCAGCTTCTCTCGCTTGCACCTGTCATTTCGGTTTCTGGCGTTCTCCTCACCAAAATATACCACCACCACCTCTCGCTCATGCCCGAGCGCTGTACCATCACCAATCAAAAGCGACTAGCGATACTCTCAGCGATGGAGCGATTCCCCTTACTACACATGATTTCCCTTGCATCAGGACATCGGAAATAACTCGCACTTAGATAGTTCGTGCCGGTGTCTAGAGAAAAGCTTGATTGTGTACCTCCATTATCATCTCAGGCTGCTGTCTGTTTTTGTGTTGTGGGGTGACCACGTTGTAGCCGAATGAATAATTCCTGTCTTTTGACATCGGACATGTGATACGCTTGGGGTGGGTTCCGTCAGGCTCCCAGGCGTCAACCCGGCATAAGCAAAATGCTGACATACCCAATATTTCGGCTTCCTAGCTCTGATCGCCCATGAACTGAGCTAATGTGGTCTGTCGTCACCAGTCGCGAGTATTCGCTGAGATAACCATTAGAGCCTACTTCCCTGCCTTCGAAGAGGTCAGTGATAAATGCCGAGAGGGGCCAATACCTCAAGGCCAATATCCCAGCAAGGAAATGGGGGACTCCAATATATGCGTTGGGGAGGGAGCCAAAGTGTCAATGGTCGAAAAGGGTTTCCCGAGCCTTGAGACTAAGGAATCGCTCCTGGCCAACTTCTCCCTCAATTCTCCCGCACTTGATCTACCTCGCATATATGAAACGCTTTTTGCTAGACCTCTACCCATGAATGCTATGGATCAACAGAAGGACCTGGAAGCCCTGAAAGTTGGCCTTGGTGACAAAAGCAGAGTTCTATACCAACGCCGTTACCAAACTACACGGTTCCGGGTATACCGGCAAGACCGACTTTGCCTAGTCGATGGCGGACCGTAACATACTGGCCTTCAGGGCCAAGAAGGAAAACCCGAAAGGGCCAATAGACATAAGACCTGTGTCCATGCCTGCTTCAAAGAAGCCGGAAGGCACCCAGAGATCACTCACCGCTATCTCGCTGATTGCCCAGCGTCACCAGGTAAAATCAAAACGGAGTCACGAAGAGGAATAGTCGCGTTGCAATTGATGAGCCTGAGATGATTCGCGAAGAGGCTGCCATCCTGGGAAAGGTTCACGTTGATCGACTTGACGCGTTGAATACGCCCCAGTCAGAATATTACGTCGTGATTCCTACCATTACCAATAGTCAGGAGTACGATACCTGACCAGTATGGCAGGACGTCAGCATTCCTACACGTCATTGGATGGAGGTTCTCAACAACGGTTTCCGATGCCTTGAAAAACCCGAAACTTGATAAGTAAGCCTTTCCAAATCAAGTGCAACAAAGATACCCAACGCCAAATAGCCTGCCACAATTGGTGGAAGAACAGCATTAGGGGCACGCCCATGCTTACCAGTTCGATCCTTACCAGCATCGTGGTGGTTACTGCAATCGAACAGAAATACTCAGAGCGTATAATCCACGGTCTGGTGTCATCTGGCAGAGACCAGCTCTATTCGGATGACATTCAGGGCAATGACGAGACGGATACCGGAGGGTTTGGTGGCACTTACGACCTCTTCGGGTCCGGGCCGACTCATTGAACGACCGAAACCGAGATACAACAGCTGCAAAACTGACAACACTGCTGTACAACAGGCACCCTGTACCTCAGAGCAGCTACTGTACCCTCCCAATGGCATACGACCCGCCTATTCGGATGACATTCGAGGCAAGGGAAGACGGATGTAGGTGAATTATGAGCCTGCAGATTCCGGTGCTGCTATCTGGCTCCCCTCAAGCTCATGTCAGGAGAGCCAAAACTTCCCCAGCGGGATCTGCGGATAGACGAAATTGGCTCAAGGCCATTCGCTTCCCAATCAACTACAGATCTACCTGTTAACCAGACGAGGAGATCGCTTGTTGGGGAGATCCTGGCAATGAGCCCTAGCAATCCTGATTTTGGCTATGGAACAGCCTCCTGTATCACCACAAAGCTGCCAAATCCGAACGAAAAAGCTGGACTCGAGGGTCCTGCCTAGAAGAAGGCATTGCTGAAATGAATGGACATGGACTCTGGGCATCAAATGACGGGCAGGCATATCCTCGATTGTCCCAATGGGTACAGCATCCTCAATGCCTGCATCACCATCTACACCATCCCTTCGCAGAGAATCATCCATCGCGTCTTCGTACCAAAGTACAGGGCAGGTACGGCCTTCAATCGAATCGTTTTCGGAGCAAACAGGACCGCTTGTATTAGCTCAGCATTCCCATCGTATCCTAACCCTGGACAACAAAGATGCCCAAACAGCAAACAGCTATTCCCCGGGCCTTTTCAATTAGACAAGAGGTGTTTGTGCAATGGATGTTGGATTTGCGGGCGTATGCCTTCTCTAATTGAGCATTACACGCTCATTGATTCGTACCCACCGGAATGGGGACTCCCCAAAACACTCGTCGTCGACGAAGATCTGAAGGCAGCATGCATAGTCCAAATCCAATGTTTCCTCAAGAGCGGGGTCGCCCAGGAAGACTTCTTCCAAAACCAGTCCTCAACATCTCGGGCGACCAAGCCTAACAAGTCCAGCAAGAAAGGGGCCAAGATAGCATCTCAACCGGGTGATCGCCAGTGCCAACCACAGCAACCAGGCTATCCGACCGATGCCGCTCAACGAGGCATGCTCCCCATACCAATCCCGGATACACAATCTCCACTAGATCATTCGGCATTCTCTAACCAGCACCAACCTCAACTATATACCCTTTCGGCGTCGCCAGCACCACCACCGGTCAAGTCGGTGTTAGCATTGGCGCTTTCAACACGGCTACGGTCCTTGTATCGTCGGAAGCAGCTCAGCAACTAGGGTTTCTCTTCGGTACAGAAAAGCGTCAGACTCGATTACTTTCTTCTCTTCGATAGAGGCCGAGATCGGTCACGCAGACGGCTTTTCAGCTTCTTTCATCAAAATGCGCTGGCTGGGCTGCTCGACTTAGCCCTGCAGCAACTCGTCTCCTCAGTCATACGACCTACTACCTCTCTCCACTCCAGCCAACACTGCTCTTCTCCCGCAGCTCGACCACCAACTTGTTTGTGGAGCCTATGCTGGCAACGATCCGTAAACGGGTTCGGCGAGTTAACAGGTTGGGATGATTGGGGGAGCTGCCGAAGAGAGCGAGGAGTTGCTTGTAATGAAAGGGCGCTACAACAGCATGTGGCGTAAGCAAATCAAAGTGCCGAGAGCGTAAGGAAGGTGGGAAGGGATGTAGGAAAGCGAGGAGGAACATGGGGGGAGAGACGGTTCGTCACCTTCTGCTTGGTATCTAGGAGCGATGCCTACGTTAGAGGAGATCAAAACGGAAAAGGCTATACCAGAGTCACCCCGAAATATTCATCGTCGGATAAGAGGTGACTTCACATTGGGGAGGGAGGTCCGAAGATGCGTGCCTTGGAAAGACGTTTTGTCAACTACTCAGCTCCCATCACGAGTGGAGTGTGCAGGAACGAACACAGCCCAGTCAATCACTCAGCTCTCATCATGAGCAGTCTGTGCAGGAAAAGGCACAGCATTCAACTACTCAGCTCTCATCACGAGACGTGTGCAGGAACGAACACAGCCCAGTCTATTGAGCTACTGAAGCTGAGAGTCGATGATTTGGTGAGTTTTAGGATAGAAGCTGGCGAAGAGAAGTAGTCGAGTCTTTTAAATTAGAAAGAATAAAAGAAGTCAATTATATCCGGCCTGTGCAGCATCAATGTGATATACGTAGAACCCAATACAGCCTAGAGACTGCTGTTGGAGATTGGGTGGGACTCACTACTCATCATCTAATAGTAAATTGCGCCGCTATGCTCCCGGGCTGCACCAATCTGACTCGGTGGCAAATCCGCTTCCGCTGCAGAGATTCCAGATATAATCACAGGCAAGACCAACAATTTACAGTGTGGTTTTCTAACGCGTCGTACCTTGCTCTTTGTTCTCCACCAAGCTACTTCCGCCTTCTTCAAATCCCAGAAATTGAATAGCGTGCTGCTACATATGGTAGGACCCGTTGGCAACTGTATTGCTCAGAGCGAAAGCAGAGCAGGGAGGGTCACAGCCAGAGGGACGCCGCTGCTGGAGCCACTACCGGAGATCTTTAGAACAGCTACTAGCCCACGCCTTGCAAGTGTGCCCAGCCGCGCATCATCAACCCTGTTGAAGGGCCTGGCTAATGCCGGAGCTAGAATTGATGGGAAGCGGGATCAAGCGGATTACAACTCAAAGCCAGACGAAGGAGCGGTTCCATGGAGCATTGATTGTGCTTGACAGCGGGATTCGGAGTGGTGAGGAAGTGAAGAATGCGGTCGAAATACGCCCGCTGAGGAAGAAGATATTGGGCATGGGGAGGAGGGTGATACTGGTGGGCTATGCGAGGCCAATCAAAGGCTTGTCCACGGACACTAGTAGTTGAGAGAGGGCAGTTATGGCCAGTATCGGCCTTGAGATGCTTGACGATATGATGCCGTTTGTTTGCCTCCGCAATACCAAGAGGGGATTTCTTTTCAACGTCTTCAACGGAGGCCTCACTATTATCACGGCGCTGACAGACTAGCTTACCGCCTCATGCTGGCTCCACGGCATCGATATTTGCGCTTGCTCGGCTTCCAAGAACCTGAACATGAGCGCCAGTCTGCAGCTTCATACTCTCCGTCCCGCTACCACCTTGGCTTTTAGAGAAGCCAGTTGGCCTTGAGCGACGGAAAGACTGGACGTATGTAAGTCATCCATCGTGTATTGCAAGATAAAAGAAGGGGTTTTATGTACCTAACAGTGGAGATGAGCCAATATCTGCTGGACTCTCATTGCTGAGGAAGATTTGTGACACGTGGCTCAACCAATTGCATTGGACTTCAGCGAACGTATCTGCTGCCTCAAATCCCGTCATCGGATAATCTTAAGTACCTTCAGATAATAGGTCAGTACAGTAACGGCGTGATGTCGTAGTGCGACAGAGCATCAACGATGTTGTTATGTGTAAAGGAGCGCAGCGGCGATTGAAGGATGCTAAGACCGAGTAAAGCCGAGCGCCAAGACCGGGGGTATCCACGGGCCGCACCGTTCTGCCTCATTCGATCTAGCTCCGGGAGCTGCCGCTGCAAATCACCTTTAAATTTTCACTGCCCATAGCCAACGAAGACAGCTTTGTACGCAAGCAACAATATACTCAATCAACCTCATGAAACAACAGCAACATCTTTCAGAAGGTTGCAGCAGCTGCTTACAGAGCCGTGGGCGATTACAATGTACAGTGCAAGTCTTTTGGAGGTCATCAAAGAATTACAGTAACAGTTCATTATTATGGTATGCTAATGACGATACACCTAAGACATTCTGACAACACCGCATATAGACACTTGTACATGGGAATATCGATCAACGTCCAGGTTGCCGAGGCCCCTTTTTTGCTCTAGCGAGTCTAACGTGCCCTCATCCTCCCGCAATCCCACTTCCGTACCAATCAAAAAGCTAGAGCGATTGCCAAGTAGCCAATGAATGCGATAGCCACGTGTGTGTTCTTGGTCTTGATACACTGAGCCTCATCGATGATAACTCGGTACCATTTGGAATCCTCGCCCAAGAGAGGAAGATGGTCTTGCTTGCTCGTGGGTCTCCAATGAGGACCCCGCGGTTCTGAACATATACCCGTGATTTGGGATTGGCGATGGTATCAGCGACGAAGAGGTCAATCCAACATAATATTCCATTTTTCGGGTTTCCACGCTTTTCCAAGTCAATATCCTCTCTCCNCTGGCTGGGCTGCTCGACTTAGCCCTGCAGCAACTCGTCTCCTCAGTCATACGACCTACTACCTCTCTCCACTCCAGCCAACACTGCTCTTCTCCCGCAGCTCGACCACCAACTTGTTTGTGGAGCCTATGCTGGCAACGATCCGTAAACGGGTTCGGCGAGTTAACAGGTTGGGATGATTGGGGGAGCTGCCGAAGAGAGCGAGGAGTTGCTTGTAATGAAAGGGCGCTACAACAGCATGTGGCGTAAGCAAATCAAAGTGCCGAGAGCGTAAGGAAGGTGGGAAGGGATGTAGGAAAGCGAGGAGGAACATGGGGGGAGAGACGGTTCGTCACCTTCTGCTTGGTATCTAGGAGCGATGCCTACGTTAGAGGAGATCAAAACGGAAAAGGCTATACCAGAGTCACCCCGAAATATTCATCGTCGGATAAGAGGTGACTTCACATTGGGGAGGGAGGTCCGAAGATGCGTGCCTTGGAAAGACGTTTTGTCAACTACTCAGCTCCCATCACGAGTGGAGTGTGCAGGAACGAACACAGCCCAGTCAATCACTCAGCTCTCATCATGAGCAGTCTGTGCAGGAAAAGGCACAGCATTCAACTACTCAGCTCTCATCACGAGACGTGTGCAGGAACGAACACAGCCCAGTCTATTGAGCTACTGAAGCTGAGAGTCGATGATTTGGTGAGTTTTAGGATAGAAGCTGGCGAAGAGAAGTAGTCGAGTCTTTTAAATTAGAAAGAATAAAAGAAGTCAATTATATCCGGCCTGTGCAGCATCAATGTGATATACGTAGAACCCAATACAGCCTAGAGACTGCTGTTGGAGATTGGGTGGGACTCACTACTCATCATCTAATAGTAAATTGCGCCGCTATGCTCCCGGGCTGCACCAATCTGACTCGGTGGCAAATCCGCTTCCGCTGCAGAGATTCCAGATATAATCACAGGCAAGACCAACAATTTACAGTGTGGTTTTCTAACGCGTCGTACCTTGCTCTTTGTTCTCCACCAAGCTACTTCCGCCTTCTTCAAATCCCAGAAATTGAATAGCGTGCTGCTACATATGGTAGGACCCGTTGGCAACTGTATTGCTCAGAGCGAAAGCAGAGCAGGGAGGGTCACAGCCAGAGGGACGCCGCTGCTGGAGCCACTACCGGAGATCTTTAGAACAGCTACTAGCCCACGCCTTGCAAGTGTGCCCAGCCGCGCATCATCAACCCTGTTGAAGGGCCTGGCTAATGCCGGAGCTAGAATTGATGGGAAGCGGGATCAAGCGGATTACAACTCAAAGCCAGACGAAGGAGCGGTTCCATGGAGCATTGATTGTGCTTGACAGCGGGATTCGGAGTGGTGAGGAAGTGAAGAATGCGGTCGAAATACGCCCGCTGAGGAAGAAGATATTGGGCATGGGGAGGAGGGTGATACTGGTGGGCTATGCGAGGCCAATCAAAGGCTTGTCCACGGACACTAGTAGTTGAGAGAGGGCAGTTATGGCCAGTATCGGCCTTGAGATGCTTGACGATATGATGCCGTTTGTTTGCCTCCGCAATACCAAGAGGGGATTTCTTTTCAACGTCTTCAACGGAGGCCTCACTATTATCACGGCGCTGACAGACTAGCTTACCGCCTCATGCTGGCTCCACGGCATCGATATTTGCGCTTGCTCGGCTTCCAAGAACCTGAACATGAGCGCCAGTCTGCAGCTTCATACTCTCCGTCCCGCTACCACCTTGGCTTTTAGAGAAGCCAGTTGGCCTTGAGCGACGGAAAGACTGGACGTATGTAAGTCATCCATCGTGTATTGCAAGATAAAAGAAGGGGTTTTATGTACCTAACAGTGGAGATGAGCCAATATCTGCTGGACTCTCATTGCTGAGGAAGATTTGTGACACGTGGCTCAACCAATTGCATTGGACTTCAGCGAACGTATCTGCTGCCTCAAATCCCGTCATCGGATAATCTTAAGTACCTTCAGATAATAGGTCAGTACAGTAACGGCGTGATGTCGTAGTGCGACAGAGCATCAACGATGTTGTTATGTGTAAAGGAGCGCAGCGGCGATTGAAGGATGCTAAGACCGAGTAAAGCCGAGCGCCAAGACCGGGGGTATCCACGGGCCGCACCGTTCTGCCTCATTCGATCTAGCTCCGGGAGCTGCCGCTGCAAATCACCTTTAAATTTTCACTGCCCATAGCCAACGAAGACAGCTTTGTACGCAAGCAACAATATACTCAATCAACCTCATGAAACAACAGCAACATCTTTCAGAAGGTTGCAGCAGCTGCTTACAGAGCCGTGGGCGATTACAATGTACAGTGCAAGTCTTTTGGAGGTCATCAAAGAATTACAGTAACAGTTCATTATTATGGTATGCTAATGACGATACACCTAAGACATTCTGACAACACCGCATATAGACACTTGTACATGGGAATATCGATCAACGTCCAGGTTGCCGAGGCCCCTTTTTTGCTCTAGCGAGTCTAACGTGCCCTCATCCTCCCGCAATCCCACTTCCGTACCAATCAAAAAGCTAGAGCGATTGCCAAGTAGCCAATGAATGCGATAGCCACGTGTGTGTTCTTGGTCTTGATACACTGAGCCTCATCGATGATAACTCGGTACCATTTGGAATCCTCGCCCAAGAGAGGAAGATGGTCTTGCTTGCTCGTGGGTCTCCAATGAGGACCCCGCGGTTCTGAACATATACCCGTGATTTGGGATTGGCGATGGTATCAGCGACGAAGAGGTCAATCCAACATAATATTCCATTTTTCGGGTTTCCACGCTTTTCCAAGTCAATATCCTCTCTCCGCTTATATTCCGTACCAAGCGTGCCGAAGGTGGTGAGGACAACATCGAAAGATCGGAGCTTATCCCATGTGACTGGTCGCTTTCCACCGGCCAGAAGAAGCGAGTATTGTTTCAACGACCACCCAAACATCTGTGGCCGCTCTGAAGCTCTGCTTGTGGCACGCGACATGTCGTTGTTTATCTGAAGTGGCGCAAAGTAAATGCTTGGATGCGGTTTTTGCTCCATTGTGATCGCCGTCATTGCTCGGAGAAGAGTATCATAGGACGAGAAGCGGCAGCTCGTAGCTTCGTTACTGAGTTGACAACCTTCGCAAATGATCTCTTCAGGGGTTGGGGTGTTCCTGACTTCATAGCTAGCCCGCCTTTCCTACCGACGTCGAAGCTACTCAGGAGGTCGCAACTAACGAAAAAAGTTTGGTACGCTGCTCCAATCTTGAATCTTCTGAACTCAATTGTACCATTAATTAAATGGGCTGCAGTCAATCCTACGAAATGGTGATGATGTTCAGTTCAGTGAATGAACCACTCATCCTCCCCTTCATCCTTCTCATCTTCCTCCTCACTTTCCTCGGCCTCGGGGCTGCCAGCTGATTGAGACAAGCTAATTGACTTGGACCAATATTTCTCAGAGTATCTCGTCAGTAGTCTCGTTCGTCTCGTCAGTAGTCTCATTCGTCTCGACGGTCCCATGAACACCGGGTAGCCAAAGTTTGAATGCTCCATCACCCCCATAGTACCATCCGTGGTTCTTGAGCGTTACCTTAAAAAACATCCAGAGTTTAGTAGCTTTGTCATGTACCTTAGCACCTTTGTCTGTGATCTTCTTGACAATCTTGTTGTCTTCGATCTTCTGGCGAAGCTTGCTCTTGGCGTATTTCCCGCCATCGTCACAGGACGGAAGAGTCATGTTTGGTGGGAATATATCTGATGTCGCTCTAGTAGCGATCATCATCCACACCTCATCGGAGTGTCCATGCAATTGTTCGGCAGATGCTTTAACAAACTTTCGTCTATAGATGACTCTTTTCCGCAGGCGTGTTCTGCTCAATGAATTCGCGTCTTTTACCGAACTCGGCGTTGAACACGTTCTCAAGCTGATAGCCGACGTTATCCATGAGATCGCGAGGTCGGTTGAACTTGTAGCAGTTCTGAAAGACAAGCCGCACGTCTGCTTTGAACTCTTTGGCGTTCTCGTACTGGCCATGATCAAGCTTTGTCCTTATCGTACTGAGATCCATGGGCTTCTTAATGATGCTGTGATACGCCGCTTCTGCTGCCCGCAGCACACAGCACACAGGTTGAGGCATTCGCGTGAGTTATGCCCAATCTCACTGCAGCGGTAACAAGATTGATGTCCCCGTCCGTGCCACGCATACTGAATGAGGATATCTCGATCGTCGTCTCTGGGCGGATCTCGATTGGCACGTAGCGCGGTAACTGCTAATAACCCGGGCGTGTTTAGTTGGAAGGATCACCCAAGAGGAGCTGGTCATAGACCCTACGAGGGGGGGACGCGAACTGCATAGGAGGATGACACCTTGGAGGATGTGGCGGTTTCCACTTGTCTATTCTTGGCAACGATGTAGAACGTCGCTGAAGTGGAGGAGGATGGGGGTCCAGAAAGCGGGACGGACTAGACTCGACGGACTTTCGAATTGTTGAAGGTCCGGTGGATACAAACTCGGGGGATCCAACTGAATCTGAAGGGGCCTTTTGCCCATCCTGGAGCATCTTGTTCCGCTTTATCTGACCTGGTACTACCATATGCACTGCCATTGGCAGTGCCATTTTCTCTAGCGTGGCCGTTGGGCAGGCCAGCAGTCTCTTCTGAGCTTCCATCTTCCCGATGACGCGCTGCTCGCGCTTTGGACCAACGAAGTGTGACGAAGAGTGCATAGAAAGCGGTCAAGGCACAAAAAATACGATCCGGAGGAGATCTAGGAGAATATCAACAGCTTCCCATGTGGTAACTCCGTGTCTGAGTTGACCTCTGCTTTTCTCGCCTGCCGTAAATTCGCGATGATCAGATGTATAGATTATGAGTTAGCTTGCTGAAGCGAACAACGACTACCCATATTAGCGCGGTATCTGCTAGTAGCCGGGGCGTGTTTGGCTGGATGGACCGGCTAAGAGAAGCTCATCATAGACCCTACGAGGAGGGGACGCGACCCGCATAGGACTATCTAGTCTTGTGGGATTTGATCTAAGGGCATGTGGCGTCCACACACTCCTTCGGTCGTAATAACTACCCACGTGTACTTGAAGTTCGGAGGTAGAAAGAGGATGACATCTTAGAGGATGAGGATGTGGCGGTTTGAACTCGTCTCTTCTTGGTAAAGACGTAGAACGTCGCTGCACTGGAGGGGTAGGCGCTTCAACTGGTCTTCATTCAACTTGGTGTTGCTTTGAGCATGGCTTTCAATATCCTTCGAGAACCAGTCACTGAATTCGTCATGAGAATCGAATAGACTGGGCATGATAAAATGCAACAAAGCCCACAGTTCCTGCCGAGAAAGCGTGGCGCTTAATTTTTAGCTTGCTGAAGCGAACAACGACTACCCATATGTCGGAGCCGTCAAAACTCTTTCTTTATATCCGGGGCCCGACCTTTTGTCCTTAATCGTTGGCTTCGACTGTGTGTCTGACCGAGCAAGAGTATTGCCCTATCTCTGAGAAGCCGCACTGCCGCTTCGATCTCTCTCAGCCGCGGTGCTTGGAAAGTCGCTGGAGACAGCGGGCAAGAGACATCGTTCCAGGACTCGCCTGTCAGCTTCTGCAGCTTGCCAATGCTGCGACATGCATCTCATTTTGTTCCTCTATAGCAATACTAGAAGCCTTCCACAACGCCTCCTCATCTGGATCACCGGCATGTCTCTTGCGAAGGATGAGACGTCCGCGTTCGTTCTTGTCATAAGGTTCTTGAATTTTCCTGGTGACGCTGAGCAATCGGCGAGTTAGCAGTGAGTGATTCTTGCGACTGAGACCGATCGCGTTCTGAGTTGTGGATTGTGATGGTCGTAAGTTGCTCGGTGAAGGGTTGTCTCAGCAAGTATTCGCTGAGTCCGAATGCGATTAATGAGTCAACACTTCGGAATAGCGATNACTGTATTGCTCAGAGCGAAAGCAGAGCAGGGAGGGTCACAGCCAGAGGGACGCCGCTGCTGGAGCCACTACCGGAGATCTTTAGAACAGCTACTAGCCCACGCCTTGCAAGTGTGCCCAGCCGCGCATCATCAACCCTGTTGAAGGGCCTGGCTAATGCCGGAGCTAGAATTGATGGGAAGCGGGATCAAGCGGATTACAACTCAAAGCCAGACGAAGGAGCGGTTCCATGGAGCATTGATTGTGCTTGACAGCGGGATTCGGAGTGGTGAGGAAGTGAAGAATGCGGTCGAAATACGCCCGCTGAGGAAGAAGATATTGGGCATGGGGAGGAGGGTGATACTGGTGGGCTATGCGAGGCCAATCAAAGGCTTGTCCACGGACACTAGTAGTTGAGAGAGGGCAGTTATGGCCAGTATCGGCCTTGAGATGCTTGACGATATGATGCCGTTTGTTTGCCTCCGCAATACCAAGAGGGGATTTCTTTTCAACGTCTTCAACGGAGGCCTCACTATTATCACGGCGCTGACAGACTAGCTTACCGCCTCATGCTGGCTCCACGGCATCGATATTTGCGCTTGCTCGGCTTCCAAGAACCTGAACATGAGCGCCAGTCTGCAGCTTCATACTCTCCGTCCCGCTACCACCTTGGCTTTTAGAGAAGCCAGTTGGCCTTGAGCGACGGAAAGACTGGACGTATGTAAGTCATCCATCGTGTATTGCAAGATAAAAGAAGGGGTTTTATGTACCTAACAGTGGAGATGAGCCAATATCTGCTGGACTCTCATTGCTGAGGAAGATTTGTGACACGTGGCTCAACCAATTGCATTGGACTTCAGCGAACGTATCTGCTGCCTCAAATCCCGTCATCGGATAATCTTAAGTACCTTCAGATAATAGGTCAGTACAGTAACGGCGTGATGTCGTAGTGCGACAGAGCATCAACGATGTTGTTATGTGTAAAGGAGCGCAGCGGCGATTGAAGGATGCTAAGACCGAGTAAAGCCGAGCGCCAAGACCGGGGGTATCCACGGGCCGCACCGTTCTGCCTCATTCGATCTAGCTCCGGGAGCTGCCGCTGCAAATCACCTTTAAATTTTCACTGCCCATAGCCAACGAAGACAGCTTTGTACGCAAGCAACAATATACTCAATCAACCTCATGAAACAACAGCAACATCTTTCAGAAGGTTGCAGCAGCTGCTTACAGAGCCGTGGGCGATTACAATGTACAGTGCAAGTCTTTTGGAGGTCATCAAAGAATTACAGTAACAGTTCATTATTATGGTATGCTAATGACGATACACCTAAGACATTCTGACAACACCGCATATAGACACTTGTACATGGGAATATCGATCAACGTCCAGGTTGCCGAGGCCCCTTTTTTGCTCTAGCGAGTCTAACGTGCCCTCATCCTCCCGCAATCCCACTTCCGTACCAATCAAAAAGCTAGAGCGATTGCCAAGTAGCCAATGAATGCGATAGCCACGTGTGTGTTCTTGGTCTTGATACACTGAGCCTCATCGATGATAACTCGGTACCATTTGGAATCCTCGCCCAAGAGAGGAAGATGGTCTTGCTTGCTCGTGGGTCTCCAATGAGGACCCCGCGGTTCTGAACATATACCCGTGATTTGGGATTGGCGATGGTATCAGCGACGAAGAGGTCAATCCAACATAATATTCCATTTTTCGGGTTTCCACGCTTTTCCAAGTCAATATCCTCTCTCCGCTTATATTCCGTACCAAGCGTGCCGAAGGTGGTGAGGACAACATCGAAAGATCGGAGCTTATCCCATGTGACTGGTCGCTTTCCACCGGCCAGAAGAAGCGAGTATTGTTTCAACGACCACCCAAACATCTGTGGCCGCTCTGAAGCTCTGCTTGTGGCACGCGACATGTCGTTGTTTATCTGAAGTGGCGCAAAGTAAATGCTTGGATGCGGTTTTTGCTCCATTGTGATCGCCGTCATTGCTCGGAGAAGAGTATCATAGGACGAGAAGCGGCAGCTCGTAGCTTCGTTACTGAGTTGACAACCTTCGCAAATGATCTCTTCAGGGGTTGGGGTGTTCCTGACTTCATAGCTAGCCCGCCTTTCCTACCGACGTCGAAGCTACTCAGGAGGTCGCAACTAACGAAAAAAGTTTGGTACGCTGCTCCAATCTTGAATCTTCTGAACTCAATTGTACCATTAATTAAATGGGCTGCAGTCAATCCTACGAAATGGTGATGATGTTCAGTTCAGTGAATGAACCACTCATCCTCCCCTTCATCCTTCTCATCTTCCTCCTCACTTTCCTCGGCCTCGGGGCTGCCAGCTGATTGAGACAAGCTAATTGACTTGGACCAATATTTCTCAGAGTATCTCGTCAGTAGTCTCGTTCGTCTCGTCAGTAGTCTCATTCGTCTCGACGGTCCCATGAACACCGGGTAGCCAAAGTTTGAATGCTCCATCACCCCCATAGTACCATCCGTGGTTCTTGAGCGTTACCTTAAAAAACATCCAGAGTTTAGTAGCTTTGTCATGTACCTTAGCACCTTTGTCTGTGATCTTCTTGACAATCTTGTTGTCTTCGATCTTCTGGCGAAGCTTGCTCTTGGCGTATTTCCCGCCATCGTCACAGGACGGAAGAGTCATGTTTGGTGGGAATATATCTGATGTCGCTCTAGTAGCGATCATCATCCACACCTCATCGGAGTGTCCATGCAATTGTTCGGCAGATGCTTTAACAAACTTTCGTCTATAGATGACTCTTTTCCGCAGGCGTGTTCTGCTCAATGAATTCGCGTCTTTTACCGAACTCGGCGTTGAACACGTTCTCAAGCTGATAGCCGACGTTATCCATGAGATCGCGAGGTCGGTTGAACTTGTAGCAGTTCTGAAAGACAAGCCGCACGTCTGCTTTGAACTCTTTGGCGTTCTCGTACTGGCCATGATCAAGCTTTGTCCTTATCGTACTGAGATCCATGGGCTTCTTAATGATGCTGTGATACGCCGCTTCTGCTGCCCGCAGCACACAGCACACAGGTTGAGGCATTCGCGTGAGTTATGCCCAATCTCACTGCAGCGGTAACAAGATTGATGTCCCCGTCCGTGCCACGCATACTGAATGAGGATATCTCGATCGTCGTCTCTGGGCGGATCTCGATTGGCACGTAGCGCGGTAACTGCTAATAACCCGGGCGTGTTTAGTTGGAAGGATCACCCAAGAGGAGCTGGTCATAGACCCTACGAGGGGGGGACGCGAACTGCATAGGAGGATGACACCTTGGAGGATGTGGCGGTTTCCACTTGTCTATTCTTGGCAACGATGTAGAACGTCGCTGAAGTGGAGGAGGATGGGGGTCCAGAAAGCGGGACGGACTAGACTCGACGGACTTTCGAATTGTTGAAGGTCCGGTGGATACAAACTCGGGGGATCCAACTGAATCTGAAGGGGCCTTTTGCCCATCCTGGAGCATCTTGTTCCGCTTTATCTGACCTGGTACTACCATATGCACTGCCATTGGCAGTGCCATTTTCTCTAGCGTGGCCGTTGGGCAGGCCAGCAGTCTCTTCTGAGCTTCCATCTTCCCGATGACGCGCTGCTCGCGCTTTGGACCAACGAAGTGTGACGAAGAGTGCATAGAAAGCGGTCAAGGCACAAAAAATACGATCCGGAGGAGATCTAGGAGAATATCAACAGCTTCCCATGTGGTAACTCCGTGTCTGAGTTGACCTCTGCTTTTCTCGCCTGCCGTAAATTCGCGATGATCAGATGTATAGATTATGAGTTAGCTTGCTGAAGCGAACAACGACTACCCATATTAGCGCGGTATCTGCTAGTAGCCGGGGCGTGTTTGGCTGGATGGACCGGCTAAGAGAAGCTCATCATAGACCCTACGAGGAGGGGACGCGACCCGCATAGGACTATCTAGTCTTGTGGGATTTGATCTAAGGGCATGTGGCGTCCACACACTCCTTCGGTCGTAATAACTACCCACGTGTACTTGAAGTTCGGAGGTAGAAAGAGGATGACATCTTAGAGGATGAGGATGTGGCGGTTTGAACTCGTCTCTTCTTGGTAAAGACGTAGAACGTCGCTGCACTGGAGGGGTAGGCGCTTCAACTGGTCTTCATTCAACTTGGTGTTGCTTTGAGCATGGCTTTCAATATCCTTCGAGAACCAGTCACTGAATTCGTCATGAGAATCGAATAGACTGGGCATGATAAAATGCAACAAAGCCCACAGTTCCTGCCGAGAAAGCGTGGCGCTTAATTTTTAGCTTGCTGAAGCGAACAACGACTACCCATATGTCGGAGCCGTCAAAACTCTTTCTTTATATCCGGGGCCCGACCTTTTGTCCTTAATCGTTGGCTTCGACTGTGTGTCTGACCGAGCAAGAGTATTGCCCTATCTCTGAGAAGCCGCACTGCCGCTTCGATCTCTCTCAGCCGCGGTGCTTGGAAAGTCGCTGGAGACAGCGGGCAAGAGACATCGTTCCAGGACTCGCCTGTCAGCTTCTGCAGCTTGCCAATGCTGCGACATGCATCTCATTTTGTTCCTCTATAGCAATACTAGAAGCCTTCCACAACGCCTCCTCATCTGGATCACCGGCATGTCTCTTGCGAAGGATGAGACGTCCGCGTTCGTTCTTGTCATAAGGTTCTTGAATTTTCCTGGTGACGCTGAGCAATCGGCGAGTTAGCAGTGAGTGATTCTTGCGACTGAGACCGATCGCGTTCTGAGTTGTGGATTGTGATGGTCGTAAGTTGCTCGGTGAAGGGTTGTCTCAGCAAGTATTCGCTGAGTCCGAATGCGATTAATGAGTCAACACTTCGGAATAGCGATGCTGGTTTATGGCTTATACGGGTCTTTATATTCTCACGGGTCTCTTTACCGGCCGGTGAGAATATGAAGTCCACGAGGTCATTAATATCTCTAAGGATGTTCTTTTTAAGAGTCTTAAAAGTGGTTACACCACCTCGGTAAGTTGTGCAAATCGGCCTAGGTGAATATAGCCGGAGCAGCTCGTTATCACTCAGGCGGTGGGTGTTATTCAAGTCCTGACCCGACCCATCCAGGTTCCAGAAGCAGTGATTCCTTCTCAGGGAATAGAGTACCGGAAGGCAAACACGGCGATGATTCCGAAGCCACCCACGATGATCGCTACAGGCTGAGAGTGCTAAGCTGCAGACGCGTTCCAAGCGTATGAAACGATGCAGCGAGGGTTTTGGTGTCCGTTTCGAGTCACTCTGAGGATTGAGAGGTGCTGATTGCTTGTCAGGTATCGGTTCAAATTTCGCGACGACTTGGGCGTGACTGAAGTCGACTTTCCAGATCGTTTGGGCTCGACGTCCCTCAGGGAACAGGGTACAGGAAGGCAAACACGGCGATAATTCCGAAGTTACCCAAGACGATCGCTACACTCAAGTACAACGTTGGATCCTGATGGCGGGGACAGCTGGGTCCGCGGATCTGGTGAGTGCGCTCGACCAAAAAGAGGCACCGGATGCCGACTTTTGTCCCTCAGGGAAAATGGTATAGGAAGGCACACGGCGATGATTCCAAAGCCACCCAAAACGATCGCTACACTCAAGTACAACGTTGGATCCTGATGGCGGGAACAACTGGGTCCGCGGATCTGGTGAGTACGCTCAACCGAGAAGAGGTACAGTGGATAAGACGTTTGCTTTATAGTCACTAGCGCCTAAGTTTGCTGTTACTTTGTCTCCCACGTGGGGAATGCACGCGTTTATACCTTGGCCGGAGAACTGGCTGTCAGATGAAGGCTGTTGGTCGTTAGACTGCATAGCGTTTGGTGCACGCTGAAGTTGAAGGTGTGTTTGAAGGGTTGCAAGTAGGGGTCACAGGGGTGGACGTTGGACCCTATGTGAGCTTGTCCCAGCGGAAACCCTGTGCATCTTACAGATATGAATCTTGAGATTCCATCTCACGGTGCCAGTGACTCCGAGTTTCCCTTGATCAGTGCTGGGAGACTTGGGTAGTTGACAGCATATTGCGGCGCGACTATTGGCTGTGTTGGACCTATAACCACGGACGAGCTATATGGAGCCTTGGGGTCTAGAAATGCCAAACCTTATTCAGTCTTTTTGCAGCTCAGCTACTCTGTATTGATTGATTCGACCATTTGATAAAGATGGACGAGGTCGAAGGACAAAGGATGCGAGGTTGAACCTGCCGTACGGTGTTACCCAAGACGGGATAACGCTCTTTCTCCACAGGCATAGTTTGCTGTGTCAACTGAGAGCCTGTTTCTCGCAACATATCTTGCAAGGTTCCGGTGCTGCTGCGTTTTTCCGGGTGAAGCACGGGCCAGTCTTCGTCAGGCTTGGGCTTTCCTGGTGGTGTTCGTCGAATTAACGGTTTATTGCTTGCATCGACCAGCGATTTAGCTTCTATGACAATACTTGAGTCGTCGACTTGGGCAATAGGAGGACTAGGTGGAGGCTTGTCCTTTGGAGAGGCTTTTAGAACGGGCTGCAAGCTCGCTGAATGTAGTAAGTGCTCAGACAAAAGGGAGATGAATTAGGATATTAAGGCCTTCAATAGTTCAGCGGTCCACGTTAGCCTTCAAGTCGGTGTCAAGAACCGCCATGCTTTTCACGGGTATGGAGGGAGCTCCAACTCCATGCCAATACCGCTATCGTCATGTTGCTCTGGCTGCTCCATTTCGGGGAGCTTTGCCCGTGGTTGAGGGAATCCATCTTTTTCATGGCGTGTCCCATTATTGGTGTGTGCAGGCCCATCCATCTGAGCAGCTGGGGGTTCGGAGTAGGCGCCATTATGCAGTTGGGGCTCGAAAGGACTCTGCTCGCGGTGGAAACCGTTCCTCAAATCAACACTACCATACCTGCTTTGTCCCTCAACCTGAGCAACTGGAGGCATGGACTTTATTCGTGGTGCATATCACTAAGATTCGATAAGATACCTGAAAGGTTGAGCTGCGTGCAACTTCTCAAAAGACCTGCCACCCTTCAGGTTCAGGACTAAAATGGTGGAGGTGCGTCCCGGATGATGAGCTTCCCGTCTTGTGACGCTGACACGAGATGTGATGCCAATTGGAGCATAAGCGCAAGTCATAACCCACGAGGAAGCTAAGGGTATGGCATGGACTTTGTTCGTTGTGTACGCGTCCCAGATAATGAGCTTCAGGCCACAGTGGCTTGAGCCGGAGAGGACTTGTGACGGTAATGAACCTAGTGAGTTTGCTGGATGAGGCGGTGACCTTGGTGCTCGTTCGTCCTTTATTCCGATGCTGGTCATGCGAGGTGACCCACTTGCCATTGAAGTCTGTGGCATCGGGTAGTAGCCTGCCTACCCTGACGCTACCGCTGTGGCCATGGCAGCGGCTTGAGCCGGAGACACGCCGTATTGTTGATGCATATTGGGTGGCGCTACACCATAAGAGGGTGGGTAATTAAGGCTCCGTCTCCCGCTCCAGTCCCATCAAGAAGCAGGTGTTGCTATGACCAGCAACTCTGCTATGAAATTGACTTCGCCGGGATCTTCACCGGCACCTTCACCGGGATCCTACTCAGCGATTGTCTTTTGTTTGAGAGCACGACCAGAAATTTTCTAGCCTCTGGCTCATTCAGATCCAGTTGTTTATCGCCAACCAGGACAATCCGCTCCACGGTCTTGTACCCGATATGGCTCTTGTGGTCCAAGAGCATTCTCATCATAGTCTTGCCATTCGGGCTGCCCAACAGTGCGTGAAACCCGTTATCCAGTGGTGAATACTCTACGTGGCCACGTACCGAGCCCGAATGGTTCGCTTGTGATGGTGGCTGCGGTGGATACGTATGTCCTTGAGAAGGCAAGATTGGTGACGCTTGAGGTTGATGCTGTTGGTGCATTGGCGGAGGTTGACTCTGAGGTGATGTTATCGTCGGACCTCCAGAATGTGGTTACCCATTCGAATACGTAGCCTGCATGTCCGAATGCTACTCGCAACCTCTGATCAACTCGAAGTAATGACGATGAGGCTCAAACTTGAGACTATGCGAATCCCGATTTCCCGTCTTGTGTCGCTGACACAAGATGTCTACGATCAGTAGACCAATGCAAGGCATTGTAAAGAGCTCTTGACCGTCTTTTTGTGGCTTCAGGAGTTAACGTGCGACGTGATAGATCTGTGGATATCGTATTCGCTTCAGTGGGGCTCTGCGACCTTAGGCCAGACACAGGTAACTCTTCAGCGGCAACTCTGCCACCTGCTTCAATCCAATTGAGGAACATATTCTGGAACTATTGCCATCAGAATCGTCCGATATAGCGCCGACAGGGACATTGGCATATCATGGTGTTTTAAACAGACGTACCACAAATTGATCCCTATCAGCTGCAATAAGGACTCCTTGAGGAATTTTCGAGCTTTCTTGCCGATCAGTGATGAGGGCTTGACATGATTCAGATATCCTGTTTGACGCGCGTGGCCACGCTGACCCACCACTCAAGCTCTGAGGTGTTGAAGGAAAAGGTGATCTTTGAAACCTTAGCAATAGATACTGTGGGGCTGGATCGAGTCTAGCGCAATCTAAGCGAATATAGGGCAAATGGGGCTTATAATTGTCGCAGTAGTACAGGTTGGGATGGAAAGATCTAAGGTCTATTGTCTCAAAGTATGGATTCGTATCCAATATACATAGATTTACTAATACTAATGAGTGGGAAGCTAAGGGTGACGCCAATGGGGCAAGGCTATGCTAATCCTCCAACAGATCACGTTGTCAGTCTGAGATGTATCTTCGCCACTCCAGTCGCCGTTCCCTTCGTCGTCATCGGAGTCTTTTCCATCGTCTCTTGTAACCTTTCCTTATCAGATGCAACCCATCATCGACCAACTTGTCACGCGTAGCTTCGTCCAGGCTCGCGTATGGGATCTGGCTGCGGAGATCAGAATATTGGTCACTCGTTTGGGGGCGCCTTCGACGTGAGAGGTACTTATTGTCTTGGGCGGCAGGTGAACGAGGTTGGTGATCTTCCACCTACATAAATCAACATCTATTCAGACCTCCAACAACTCATCGGATAGCTCGGGATCGAAGCCATTCGTCGTCCATGGAACGTAGAGCTTCTCTCCGTCAGATAGCTCGGGATCTAAGCCATTTGTCGTCCATGGAACTTAGAGCTTTCTCAGCGTCAGTTAGCTCGGGATATTTTACTTGCGGCCAGGCTGGAGAGTAGTAGGGGCGTGGCAAGATAATTCCATATCAAAGCTTCGATGACATCCCCGGGCGATAGATACAACAAGTGTTGGCAGTAGCCGGCTATAACTTCGGGGACATTGAAACTGGTTGAGACAATTGCAAGGAGCTAACATGGTCAGCCCGGAGAAAGATGAGGATTTCTTGAGACTGAGGATGGCAAAAATGATCATTCCATCGTCCCAACCGAACGCGCCGTCCATGGAACTTAGAGCTTCTCGGCGTCACTGCCTCGGATCGCTTGAGATCCAAGCCATTCATCGTCAGATCAGCATCTCTCATCTCGGGACCCCTCCAAAAGGGCAGGGGCAACTCCGCCCGCGCAGAGCAGCTGCCCGTGAATTTTCTGTGACCTTTCGCGCTCTACCTAGGGGGTTTGATTTTGTAAAAGTCGCTGCTGGAGATAGCTAACATGCCGGAGAGGTGCCCATCGGCATTTGAAGTGTTTTCGATGAATTTTACTCCTCAGTGTTGATGGCTGAGGTTTGTAATCTTGATGCAGCCCTTTCTCATCGGCGGGTGACGAGGCCTTTCTCGGCGTCGCCACATCGGATGGCTCGGGACCCAAGCCATTCGCCGTCCATGGAACCTGGAGCTTTCTCAGCTTCGCCACGATCACTGAACGCAACTGACCGGTATAGGGTGGGGTGCTGGTGTGAGATGTGCCCAACTTCGCCACCGTGGAAAGAACATCTCTCGCTTAGGCGGCAGCGAGTTCGTAGCCGAAGTCCTCTCGTCCTCCGCAGGTGCAGCACCATATCGAGACCCTTGCCATGGTATTGATTCTGGACATGTTGAAGCTGTAACGTTACCCTTTAGGAGAACTTTTGCATTTCAGACCAAGAGTCAGCAGGTGACCTTGGTGGACGGTACCAGCATGTGTGGCTGTAGATGCCGAATGCGAAAGGTTAGACCCTTGACGTGAGGTATCAGGGAGGCTTCTGTAATCGCTTGCGGGGCTCAGTAGCTTTCTATAGTGTCCGTGGGGTGAAGCACGTATGGGGTTGACGACCTCTTCGGCGAAAGTCGTAGCCAACTCCACCAGTTGTCTCAAAATCCACCTTTTCCCCTCCACTGGCATCATTCTCTCAGTCATGCTCGCCCACAACGTCTGGCTCTCGGCATTGGGATCTGCTCCGTCTGGTGCGTAGCCACGGTTGTGTCATCTCCAAAGGCGACTACTCGAAAACATCTCAGGGTTTCAAACGCGCTTTTTGAGTGCTCTGCAGGCAAGTGTGCTATCAGGATGACGCGTCGAGCATATTCGCGCATGTCACGAGCAATTCGGCCCTCGTGGGGGCCCAGACTGGCTGAGCTGGACACTAGCAACATGAGAGCACGGATGTTCAAATCGACATGACGGTACAACAGCGGTGTGCCAGTCTTGTGGATGCGCTCTCAAAGCTGGTCCACCGCAACGTTAGAAGGAGCACAAACAAGCACCTGGCCTCCATTGATCTTAGCAAGATGATAGATGATGGTTGCCGAAGTTTCGGTTCTGCCTGTACTGGGAGCTCCCTGGGTCAAGCTTAGAGGCTTCTGAAGCACACTCTTGACTGCGTTGATCTGACTACCATTAAGCTCTGGCAACCCCGGTACGCTATATTTCTTAGGCATTTGTGTCTTCATGGGTGCGGCCGCGACTTCATGGCCCAAAAGTCGGTGGAATGGAGCACTTAATTGCTTCGATACAAGCCTCAGAGGAGGCTCGTCTTCATCCTACCCCATGTGTGAGAGATTCTCCAGTGACAAGGTCTGGTCGTTCGTGCCGCACGACTGATCACAAAGGGCCATAACCCTGCGAGCTACTCCGAGCCGATTGCGAATGTTGTAGCATGTTTTCGGCAGCCGCATACTCTTGAGCTCTATAGAAGACCATCCCGAAGCGCTGGTCGATGCCATGGCCCTCGAAGGCGGCAGGCCTGGATCTCATTGAGAGCTTGGGGATTCAGTGGCGAATAAGGATGACTGATCCAAGCGTGGAGTATGAGCAGGGCGGATGTTTCCGGTTTCCGGTTCTGTGCCAGCCGTGTATATATATGGGACGGTATAATGCCGGTGCGGTTGAGAGCTGGAGGAGTCAGATCCACTGATGATGGACGCCTGATGCCGGAGGACGCCGCTTGGAGGTAACAGCAAAGCGATGTGGTTTCGAAAGTGTTACGAAACCTCGAGTCGATTGAACTATCTTGGGTTGCTGGTGATTGCATGTTCAAGATCTCGGTACGCGCTGACAGGTGTGATCTGAAGGTACTGTCCTTCTAGTTCCTCGCCCTCGCCCTTGGGAATCATCTGAGCGGCTGGATGAAGCTGCCGCATTCGCTCTGTAAAGGCTGACTGTCTCTCGGAAGGTTCGCCCCGGTAGATGGATGTTTTGCCTCTCAGACAGCTAAGTGTGTTGCATTGGGCTTCGTGTTGGAGCCGATTCCCTCTGTAGCTATTCTTCCCAGTAGATGCGTGTGGGTAGGCGTGAGCTGTGGTCTTGTATGTTGAGCCTTTCAACGCGATGGCTGAGCGAGCTGGAAAAATCTTGTCCCTTTTGGCTGAGTATGCTGAGTTGATGAGCTGCATCGATGAGTTCACATCCTCACCCGACTTCGCAAGTAGTCCATCGTTAACTGGATAAGATTTTGGTGGGACAGCCTCAGTGCTGGGCACCTGGATCATTGAGTTCTCTGCCTTCGCAAGTGGTCCATTATTAACTAGAGTAGATTTTGGTAGGACAGCCTCAGTCCCGGGTGCTTTGATCGATGATACTGGCTCACGTAGAGCAGTAGTGGGCACTACAGTGTCGACTTTGACGGAGGATTGGGGACAGGCTGTAGCATCACTATGATGCTGCAACACCAGATTGGCAGCAGAGGCCTCAAGACGCTTGCCTATGTTGACCTCAGTTGGCTGAAAGCCACGAGGTCTTGTATCACAAGATCACTCAAGGAATTCAGCATGGACAGTGGTGGCAAATTGTTAAGTTCACCATGCAAGGATTTTGGGAACAGATGGAGTGATTTCTTCAGTATCTCGCTTATTCAGTATCGTCGAGTACTCCCACGCATGACAGATACACCAAGCGAATGCGCTCTACCAGCTTAAGTGCAACTGTATCAGTGCCATCTTTTGTTCAAACTACTCGAATTCTTACTCGAATTTTTGGAAATCCATCTGAGAATGTTGGACATTGTTGCCTCACTTAAGCCCTGCTGGGCCCCTGTTGAGGGGTCCTGGCTCAAGGTTTGGGCCATTCTTGTTTATGGAGAGCTCACAGGGACGATCTCCCAGATTGTTTGGCGTTGGCCAGTATCAAGACAAGAAGTGAGAAAAGGGGGGCTAAGTTTTGGCCAATTCTTTTGTAAGAGAATGGGTCATAAGTCATGCATAGAGGGAAAAAAATTGCTTGTTTTTTCTAAGTCCTTTGTATGGCAGCCCTATAGGGCTGTAGGGCTGACTAGTTCCCCCACCAAAAAATTTTAATTTGGCCCTAAATCAAGACCTACAAGCACCCCCCTAAGTACCCCCCTAAGCACTACCCTAAGCACCACCCTAGGCACCCCTACTGCCCCCTAGGACTCAATAGCACTGGCCCCAAATCCTAGCTTATCCCCCCCAAGAAAAGGAGCCTAGGGGGAGTTCTACACCCCTATAAGGGTACACATTAAGGCCTTTAATAGCGCTAGCTAGACCTAAAGCCAAATTAAGTAGTTAATATAGATAAAATATAGCATTATTATTAGCTAATCTACTATTTCTTATATAATAGCTAGCTCTTGCAATCAACGTAACTAATCTAGCTATATTAAATATCCTTAGAAGCTTACCGATTGCTTAGCTTAATACCTAGCTAAAATAGCTACTTATAGGTAGATAGATTACTATCTTACCTATAAGTAGCTTATTAAGTAGATAGGCCTAAATATTAGTACTAAAACCATCTAACGCACGCTTAAAAAGCTTAGATATTATAAATACATTACCTACTCTAGGCCCTTTATTAATAAAGATTAATAACATAGGCGTCTTATATAGTACCTATAATATATTTATTAGATAATTAATAACTAGGCTAGAGTAGTTTAGTTAAATAAAGCTTCCTTTATAATAAGTAAGTATAGTAGGGTATTTATAATTTAATAAAAGAATAAGCACTACTATACTAACTATATTAAGTTAGTCTATTAATTAAGCCGCTCATCCTTTATAGTCTAAGGTATAATAGGATAGGGCTTTAAATCTAAGCTTATCTTTTTATAGAAAATACTTAGAGTAAAAGGAATTAACTTAAAAGCGTATACTAAGTAAGTACTATAAGTAAATTTTTATTCCTAAGAAAAAATAGGCCTTAGCTAATAAAAATAGGTGGTAGTAATCCTATTTCTTATAAGTATTAAAGAGGATAATAGTATCTATATAGAAGATAGAGTAAAAGTATATTTAGGCTATGCTAAAAAAGTACGCGTAGATATAGGGCTATAGGGATTTAAATTATAGCCACTATTATTACTTAATCTTAATCTAATTAAAAAGGTCTAGCGCTAGATAAAGGGGTGGATCACTTAAATAGAGCCGTTTCCTACAATGATAGAGGCCCTAAAGGAGGTCGTATAGGACTTATAAGATAAGATAGACCCTACTGCGTACGTTAAGGAGATAGAGAAGATGCCTAAGAAGTACATTGAGGTTATTTAATAAAAGGGTGGCCAAACACGGTATTAGATAGTAGATAATTAGGATGTTCCCCGTTGGTAGCGACAGCGTGGTCGCGACAGCATGGTCGGCAGCCTTATAGGGCTGCCTAATAAAAAACCTCCCTCTATGCATGACTTATGACCCATTCTCTTAGAAGACCCTCTCCGCAAATACATTCCTGTACTAAATATTCTTGGAAGCGGAGCCCCAGAGGCCTGGATCTAGCCATCCCCTCAGCCACAAAAATCAGCACAAGTGGCCCATGTAGTGCGAATATGATGCCACCTGTCTCCAAATGGCCTTAATGAACAATGTGAAGTGAGACCCTGTGATTGTTCACAGTCCTGCTGCAAGGAATTGAGTGAAGACTCGAGAAAACTTGTGATGTGTGACGTGCGCGTCAATCCCGGTAGAGGAACAATCGTGTTGCCGTCCATTTCCTTCACTGGATTGGCCCCGTGTTATCTCCACCCAACACTTACTTATACCCCCCACGGCCCGCATCTGTTTGTGTACTTCCCAACACACATTTACTGACACACTGCCCAACCCAAGCCTTGAGCATTTATGGATATTTGCTCTATATATATATACTCATATAGGAGATGGCATAGGTACGTTATCATTTTCCTTTCAACTTGGTCGTTACCTTTAACAAGCTCAAAACAAAGCTAACAGTCCTCCATCAAGCGCTGTAAGTTCAGCATTTTCGAGCTGTCTAACGCATCAACAACACCATGAGAAATTTCGACCCACAAGCCCAACCGATCCACCCGCAACTCATCCTCTCTTCTTTCCGCTAATTGTCGACAATGTACATGCCTCAACGTCCACAGACACACGACTATGGTGTGTCGACAATTCAACACAGTCCTAAACGTCCACAAAGACACTGCAATGGCACAACTCAAAGAAAGAAAATCAGCCTGCGGACACAGCTGTTCACCTCTATGGGCCCGGGAACGAGCTCGAGAGTGAGTGTCAATCAGTTAACATCCAAGTATTTCACTTGGTGAATGGCTCTCTGATGTGTAAGAATGGATTGACCATCAGAACCATTCGAGAGCTCAAGCACAAACTCCCGACGAAGAGGACAGAACTTGCGAGAGCGACTCGTCTTATCCGAGGGCATCTATCTGAGTGTGAGAGGTGGTCGACAAAACGAGGATGCTTCTCTATTTTTCAGCATTTCGATGACAGTATGGTAGCGGCAACCACATACATAAGATGGGGAGAATCAATCACAGACCTTCAAATCTTGTAGGCATTGTTCCATGTCCTCACCTCACCCCACGGCATCGCTGTTTGTGCTCACTACACGACATTGTTCCATGTCCTTATCTCACTACACGGCATCTTTCCGTGTTCTCACTACACGACATTGTGTCATGTCCTCACCTCATTACACGGCATCTTTCCGTGTTCTCACCTCACCATACGGCATTCTTCCGTGTCCTCACCTCACTACACGGCACTGTTTCGTGTCCTCACCTCACCATATGGTATTCTTTCGTGTCAACGACTCAAACACAAAACAAAACATGACGATCCTCTTTGTATTTCGTGTCCTCGCCTCCCCATTCGGCATTCTTTCGTGTCAACGACTCAGATACAAAACAAAACATGACAGTCATCTTTGTCAAAATCGTGGTTAACGAATACAAATATGCCGCTGCTGAAGGATACTTCAATAAAGTAGCTCGTCTTCTCTGATCATGTACGAATCAAAATTGTGGACACCACTACCCTTCCTCGCGTCAATTTGGCATCCTTCTCTTATCAGGCACGGATGGAAATGGACACCACTATCCCTACTTAAGTCAATTTGGCGTCTTTCTCCTGTCAGGCACGGATCAAAATCTGGACACCACTGCCCTTCCTTCCCTCACCAGAATCCATAGCCGCCTCTTACCAGACCGCTAGATACCTCTCAACCTTATACTCTAGCAATGAGTTACCCATACCTATCTCTTACTAGAACGTCAAATACCTACCAATCCCCTTATCATCAGCAGCCTGCCACCCCACCTCCCACTATAGCCAGCGATAACCGCTACATCTTCGGAACGATTATCGAAGTCGATATTAGGCTTCGTATCATCTATATTGAATCCTTCAGTGGTGATAAGTCTCTCGCGGTTGAATTTACCGACAACGATCATTTCGACCGATTATTGGCCTACAATGTCAATTACCATGGTGACAGAGTGGTCACCTACATTCCGTCTGATCGCTGGGGGCTTTTGGCAGCCGATTGCCAAGTGGTCATTCTTGTTGGTACCACGGGACGCCAGGCCTTCAACGGAAGAAGATATACAGAGACTTATTCCTTAATCTATTTGCGAGAACCAAGCCGTCTGGCAGAGTACGTGCGAGGTCTTCATCGCATAATGTCCGAACATTCTTCGAGGCTGACTCGGGCACCATTCGTGTGATTCGACCAGCAAAATACCTGACTCTCAACAAGCTCGTCCCACAGTCGCATGCAGCGGTCGAAAGTATTGATCTTCAGTCAAGAGAGGAGATGTTGGGGGAAGGGGGAGGGGAAAGGGGGTAGAGGGGGCGGTGGATTGCGTGGCATTCGTTAGACGTGCGTTGGATCGTGAGGCTCAAGTAAATGATCCTATCAGTGAACGCCAGCATAGCTTAGATCATAGCTGTATAGAGCGGTGACCGTTTACAGTGAGACAAATTGAAGCACAAACTTTCTGGCCAATGTTCTTTCAAGGTCTTTTAGGCTTGATATCCCCGTTTCCATAGACATAGCCCTGATACCCAGTGAATGCCTCTAATTGTCTCCCGGAAGATGACCATAAGCATGCCTCCAAGGATGAGTCCCAATGTCTTTGTGTGATATACTCGCAAAGGCGCTTTCAGCGGACGTGTAAGGGTATTTCAAAGATGTCTTTGGGGCCGCCTTTTGAGGGCATGTTTGGAGGCACACCTCTGAACATATCATTCAGGCGCATTTTTAAAGAATCTCAAGGTATCTCCAGGGTCATCTTCTTGGGGCATGACTGCCATCTCCATGTAAGTCTGTGCTGTTATTTGCTTTCTTGTTTGCAAAGCTATATAGGCAGGCAGCGCGCAGTGCAAATCAGTGTTCAATAAGCAGGCAGAGGCAGCCCCTAGGCTAGGCCTAAGAAGGCAAACCGGTGCGGGCCGCCGGGGCGGCGCGCCTTTAGTAGCAAATCACTACGACCCCTAAGAAAGCACGCTCCCGCAAGCAAACAGATGGTTGGAATCAAATATTAATTCGTGGTTTGATATTGCCTTACTATCATCAATCGTCTATTGTATTATTGCCACGTCTAGATAATCTGTCAGCAACGGCTTATCGGTCCCCCAAGAAGCGAAACCACGGCTGCATGCTTCCTCAGTATGCCTGCCACAGAACACCGAAAGCGATGAAAACCAAGCCCAATGTCGGGATGTTCTCCATCGATGCACTTGCATCTGTATTGATGCAGCGGACCAGGAAGGCATGAGTCTACATTAGGGGAGATGAGAAAGACCACTGCGGCGCTCTAATGATTCCTCCGCTCTTGCTATTCGTGCACCGGGATTGAGAGGATGGAACGATTACTACTTCACGGCAGAGCGCAAGGCTAAAGAAGAAGACTCGGGGTGTCTCTAGCTCCAGCGCTTACCTTATGGGTAATATAAGAACTTTATTCGTACATCGTTCGAACCTGCCTTTTATTTTGAAGATCATATCCCAGGGTCGTTGGGATCCTGCTGCACAGGGCACAGGGCTTGATCCAGAGCAACATACGGAGCTATATGGTGCGATGTCTGGTAGATCATTGCGTCTACAGACAAACCTGAATCAGCATTGAATCAGCTCCATCAGTCAAGCAAGCACTAGGAGACTCAGTTGTTACCACCTGTACCAGAATAACGATATATTTTCTTAATCATGCAACGCGAATCAAGATCATCATAGACAAGAACACTGTTCAGCGCGCCCTTCATCCTCTAAATCGTACATGGGACCAGAAAGGTGCTATCTTACATCGGCTGGTCGTCCAAGAGGCGTCTTACGGTGCTCTGGAGGAATGAGCAGCGCTCTCGACCGCTTGTGGATGCCCTGTTGTTGGTGGGGTATCTAAAAGCCATTTTGGATTGCAAGTTCGTGAGGTATAGGGTGTAAAAGTAAGTAAGTCGAAGTCTCGAAGTCACCCGCTTTCTGGTCCTCCTGCAGTTGCCCCAATGTCATCGATGACAATGCGGCGAGAGAGAAAGCACATGATTGACCAAATTGATAACATCTACATCTAGGAACTCTAGCTACACAGCTTAACAACTAAGAGAGGCTTGCGAAAACCGGTTATGAAAGAATTCAGAAGCACTGAGACCCATACCCATAGTGTCCGAAGATATGAGAAATCCAATTGTATAAGACAATGAAGCTTGTCCAAGACGAGATATACGATCTCGTTGCTAGATACGCGGACAAATTCCTAAAATCGGCTGCAAGCGAACAGCATATCTCCGGACCCCTAGCAAGAGAAGGCCCGTCCAGGTGCCCGCTACTTCTCATCCTATCAGCCGAAGTGAAAAGAGGTGGGGGGTCACGCTCCTGTGTTGGTCTCAAGCCTTTTCAAGTTGCTACCACGCTCAAACCTTTATTATAGGCATCGAGGACTCATCCAGACCACATTTCCTGGTGGAGTCGAACCCGAGCGATAGGTCTGCAAGGTTCACCAACCTCTGATGCGGATAGGAATGCTCCTTCACCACCACAGATACCAAGTGAGCAGCGCCAGCTCTCAAGAAGGCCAAAATAGAGAAAGGTTATAGAGATGGTCTCCAAAGGTACATCGCCTGACTATCAATGGCTTTACGGACACGCCTTATGATTCTTGACGTCCAAGTGTTTGGCCGCGACTAGTCCACAGCGCAAAACACTCTTTCAAGCCTGAGCTCTCGAACTACCTTTCGACAAGATCCCCCAATCCGATTACATGTCAGCGCCCATTGTCAGCTATTGTGGAAATGAACTATCATGGGAATGCGAAAGATGGACAGCATAGCTAGCTCAGGGGTCTTTGACAGTCATTATTTGGAACAATTCATGTCTTACAAAGGGCACCTGGCGCTTCATGTTAGCACAGTATCAGCGCAATGGTTGCTTTTGAGAGCCCTTAATACAAGTCCCTCGAAAGACTTCGACAGAATGGCCCAAGGCCCCATCAAAGTTTTGTCGTCTGGCTTTTGTGGTGTGGAGCTGATCTTCACCATAATATGGTACACACATCCATGCCAAAATCGGAATGCAAGGCTTCTTGTATTATCATTCATTCTTCTCGGAACCGATATGGCTGCAGAATACATGAACCAGACACTGTTGCTCGTACCAAGCTCTTCGCCTACAAAACTTCCCATCACGTTCATCTCTTCAAAGATCTAAGTGTTGCAATGCTTGAGCTGAAAGAGCGTGGCCCGCAAAAGCAGAATTAAAGCTTCAGGACCAAGGCAGCCGGATACCTCCTCTCTCTCTTCCCTTTCTGCTTTCCCTAAGTGTTGGCAGCCAGTGAGAGATGGGGGTATCGATCTATTTTGATGCAATTTGTCGCAATATATCGACCCAAATAGTTTCTGCCTAACCAGCGGCGCTACCTTTCTAGTGCAACAAAACCAAATAATCACGAAAGAGAGCTTACAGGGTCCAGGCTATGTCCATGGAAAGATTGGCATTATTCAAGCTCACCCCTAGGCCGAAGCTGCAACCAGGAAGAGTGACAACCGAAGCTGATGGCTTTCAGTGCATTCAGCACACCAGATTTCAGCGTTTGGAGGTCTGACCTCTGTCTCTCAACTCGGCATGAGCCTTCTGCTGGTCGTGGACGAAAGCGTTACGATGAGATGCAGAGAAGATCTACAATTTTGCGAGGTTTGGGCGATTCGACGCAAAGGAAAGGCGAGGCAAACGTGTTCTCCAGACCTTGTCTGCATTGCAAATGAGTATAGATACAATACAAATAAGTTAGCACCAATATTGCTGGTATGCAGGGCTGGATGGCACAGTCAAGGCGGGCAAGTACTATTTACGCCCACAGGCAGGGTAAATTGTAATTAACTTAGTCCTACTACTACGGGCCACCACCTGCTGCTGCTCCTCAGTCCTTTCTCGTTTTGACGAGCAATTTGCCTCTATCTTCTGCTCAGCACCTTATCCTTTGGGATCAATGAGCCCCACATGAGAGCTCCAGCGGGAAAGACCCTGGCTCGAGGAAAGCCGCTCGATATCCTTCTTGGCTGCGCACATTGGTGTCGCTGATGAGGACGGCTTTGAGTTAAGTCGTTTTTCAAGCTCTTTGCTTTTCATCTTGTTGAGCAAAAGCTCTTCCTCATTGCCCATAATATACCGCTCCGCAGATGGGGAAATCGTCAGATTTGGGCCATCCTTAGGCGCGGCGACTGACAAATGCTTAAACTGATAAGTATGCTGAGGAGACTCGTCAAAGACGAGATCAGGCGAGGAGTTTCGAGTTGCGTCAACAAGTCAACAAAGATTCAGACAGTGATCTTGGGAACAAAGCGGATGACTCACGCCGACCGTTCTTCACGATCACGCAGATCAATGGGCCCTCACATACAGACAGAGGGCCAACAATACGCCGATACGTAATTTATGTGGGAATCGCCTCAGTGGGTTGTCTTTTACCCATGAGTGTAAGCGAGAAATTGTTCATTTCCCATCGCGTTGAGATTATCGGTTTTCGCATGTGAGGCGGCATGTGAGGTAAGAGGTATCCATAAGTGCTACTGGCAGACTATGCCGATCTGCGACGTGGTCGAGGGGAGGTAGGGGATATGTAGGAGGGGTCTGTCGAGGCGGACGGCCCAAGATAGACGTTCCTTCTCTGCGCATGTGAGGCGGCATATGAGGTAAGGGGTATCCATAAGTGCTACTGGTAGACGATGCCGATCTGCGACGTGGTCGTGGAGAGATAGTGGACATGTAGGAGGGGATTGTCAAGATGTGCTGGTAGGATGTTGTCGCCATGGTAGAGCTGAAGACATTGCTAGCCTTAGGGCAAGGATGAGTAGAAATATGATGGGTCAGACGATGTTGTTGTCGTTGTCTTTCATTCTCGTCGATGTGCGTTGCCCAAGACCTCATTCGTTATTTGGATGTGTTCTCTATGATGTCCCAAAACCTCAATCATGCGCTCTCGTTGGACATGCCTCCGATGGCGAATTTGTTCTTCCTGCTCCTGCTGACGAGGTCGCTGTTGTTGCAGAAGGTTTAATTGAAAGTCCTCTTGCTGCTGCTGACGAGCTCGCTGTTGTTGCGAAAGGTTTAATCGAAGCGCATCCTCTTGCTGCTGCATGGTTCGCCCTGCATGCATTCGCACCAAATGTCGCTGCTGCTGTAGCTGACGGTAGGCGTTGTCGTTGTCTTTCACTGCCTCAAGACGAAGTGACCTATGTATTGGCGGATTCTCCCTGTCATAAAGAGGGTATTAGTACAAGTCTCAGACCGATCTGAAGATATCGCAATGTAGCCAGTAAGTGTGTTGCAACAGGTAATCATAACTGGAAGATTAGCACGGGTATTCCTCTGGCCGTACCAGATCGTGCAATCCTTCGCTTATCGTGCTCACCAAAGTTGTCCTTTCTATCTTCCTGTTTCCAAGATGACTGTATCTCTAAAAATCGTTGGAGAAGGACTGAAATGCTTGAAGTGAAGAAGGATGTACGATGATTGACGCGAAGGAAAAAGATCGTCGATTTTGAGGACAAGGTTGGAGGTGTCGGCTGGAAGGGGTGGGATGTCAACCCTGGTATATGTATTCTTAAATACAGTTATTTATATATAGAAAAGGGAATGAGTCGTGCCAATCCAGTTAGTATTGGTACTCGATGGTGTTGTGGCCGCGGCAATTCAGCAATAACGGATTTGTGGTCGTGATTCAACGCCCGTGGCCTGGAAAACAGGCAGGCTCTGCCACTTCTGGTGATTCTGGACGTGAGTGCGAGTGTGCTACGGTGAAAGCTGATGACGGCTCAGGTGGTCGCATATTTATTGAACACAGAGGGGTGGAGGAGGACACGAGAGGGTAAAGGAGGATGCGTGAGGGTTTGAGAGGACTAGAATAGCAAGGGCGGCAAGGACACTCTATTCACACAATGTTACGGTCGCGTAATATCTAGTTAAGTACCACTGCTCTTGTTCAGCATTTTCGAATCTTTCTATTCATCGACAACACCGACGATAACCCACAGCTTCAATACTACGCACTCATTACTTCTTGCTGAATAACATAACTACTATCGCTCCCAGTCGTACTATCCCTCCCCCCTTGCCTATGTTACCGGAGCTAATAACAACACCAGAATATGTGGACTCCAATGGCCTGTCTTAAATCAATTTGGTGTTGCACGAAGGCCTTTTTTCTGAAGCTCGAGCTCCTTTGGGATGTCGACTATCGCCGTGCGGTTTTTGACTGGCTCTTCCACGGCGTCCGCGTGGCGGACCCCGTTTAGGGGCATCAACCGGCCAGTCACTGTGTAGGAGACCCTCTCCCTGCAAATTCGTTCCCTGTTTTGTTCTGACGCAGCGGTTAGCAGCCAACCAAATTCTTCCCAAATATACACAAGATGGAAGCCGAAGGTGGTAGAGAGCTTGGGTATTCCAACCCGGGAAGCTTTGTTTCGATGGGCAATCTGGCCTCAAGACTCAGGTAGCAGATGGGAATTTGTCCTGTGACCAGCGTTTTTTTAGGGGTGCCTATTGCCAACAGGCAACACGTTTGAATATAGAGAGATCAGAAAAGAGAAAGTCCAAGGTCCATTGCGATTGTTTCTTTTGAGCAGCCTCTTCTGCAACACAGCGCCGACACAGGAGTTCCGGCACATGATGCCCCTTCGCACGATTGTATTCGGTTAATATTTTACTGCAGTTTCATATTTAGTAAGCCGTTAAGCGAAATCGATTTACACCGCCAAGTCAGACACGCCGAACTCACCTACTTCACCCTCAAGATCACCTAGGAAGGACATCGATGAGCAGCAAGTGCATACGACACGCTCGCCCTGTATTACTGTTTGATCATTATATATATATATTTTTCTTTTAGTAATTATATTTGGAGGGAACCACAGCCGATTTCGCTTCCTCAAATGAGGACTGGTTACAGCACAAACTAAGTTTCAATCCGCTCCCACTTGGTCTCATCAACCCATTATCTCGCAATCCCGAGCGTATGTCAGAGAATAGACCAGCATCATCTAGCTGGGTTCCTCCAGCGCAATGGCTATCTTCACCAGCGCATCCCTCCAATGATGTTGTTGATACAACCACCGCACGCAAACAACGCTACATCAGCCTAACAGGTAAGTTACTGCGATCAATTCAAAGTCTAATTACACGAGCAGACTTGTATGTGACTATAGCTAATGTTCAATAGGGCTAGATGCGTTGAAAGGACGGCTAAAGGGTTCAAAATGGGCCCAACCTTCGCCACCGTCATTTGGAGTCGGACAGGGCCCTCCTCAACCGCCAAATCCTGCTCCCATCGCCGCAGCTGGCATGCTAGGCAAGTCTTCCGCAGTCCTGATACATCCATGCGTGACTAATTACGAATGCAGGCTTTCCCGGTATGGATTATCCACCTTACTACTCACCCTATCCCACTTTACCAAGGGTGGTTCCCATAGCCTTACCAGGTTTTTACTCCGGCTACTTTGTCGAATACCCCATGCCTATGCCTATCTACCCCGGCCTCCAACCCCAATCTTCGCCAGCACCAGCACCAGCACCGCCAGCGCCACCAGCACCACCAGCGTCAACACGCGGTCCGACCATTCAAGACCATCGACACCTTCAGACATCGCCTGCCCAAGGGACTGGCCCCAAGATCTGCTTCGGTATCGGAATCATTTCACTCCAATCGATTTACTGAGAATCAGTACTTCAGTCCAGCTACACTTCGCGTAGGTTACCTTGATTATCAACACGGTCCTCCAGACCTTACAGACGCCGCATCTTTACTATTTTACCAGAGCTAACACTGGTCTGGAACCCGATGGGGCTGCGTTGTTAGGGCACGGCAACGAATACGTCAAATAAGAATTGTGTATCATCAGCCTCTTCTGAACTGTCCTCTGTAGCGTGAACGCGCGGCGGGATCGACACCATCATTTATGAGATGAGACCAGATGCGGTGACTGGTTTAACCGGTCCTATACATATCTCATTCGAGCCAATATGACCTCAGTCCTTTCATATCGGCCTTCGACCAGTAGTACAGGCAATACAAACGCCCCCTTAAATCCGCAAACTTCGTTATCAGCTTTCCCGTCAACTCGTACAGCCTCAAGCCCATCTATAAGAAGCAACGGAACCCTGAACAGCAATAATCCTCCTCTTCCACGGCGAGGATCTGTCTGCAGTAGCTCGCGTGCTCCGTCAATGCGACAAATTTCTTCGACAAGGCAAGCTTGCCAGCAAATTGGGATCTCTAAACCTACGAGAAGGCTGAAGTCACAGTACCCCGCAGATTCGACGGAGTACGTGTACGCTGTTGGCTTTTTGGAAGACGGCGCCATCGCGCAGCTCACGCAAGAATTCGAGAACTTTTTGTTTCCCAAGGGGGCCCGCGTGAAATGTACACCTGGACCTACCATAGGTTTCCCTACTCACTGGTCAATTGGCCAAATTGATCAACCTGGAATCATTCCAAAACAGAGATCTTCCATTTGACCAACACACAATGACTGCATCCACTTCTGTATCGCCTATGGCTCCTCCTCGGCCATTATCACAACCAACGCAACAATTGACACATCCGCACCTGTCCACGTGGTAAGAGAACGGCTTTGGCATGCCACCGCCAGCTCGAACTCACAAGCGTAATCGAAGTAAATCCGTCCCAATCGCTGTCGACTTTTCTATGATGGAATTCCTTGTTGACTACCCCGTTATCATGGAATGGTGGGTGGATCCGCCCCGTATTTAGAGGCCTTTGGGCAGGGACTCTTTGGCATGGTTGCTCGTTCCGGGGCTTGGTTGTGAGGGGGAGAAGGAGAGGGGCGGATGAGAAGATGCGAGATCAACAGCTCTCAGCCTACCTACGGACAGAGACTAGAAATGGAACGAATCATTCCCCACACGATAGCTTAGGCTCACAACAATCGCGCCTGCGAGGATCTGGGGATCGACCTTCAAACGGTACGGATAGGGAGCGTCCACTCCGACCCAGCTTTATGACAAACAACTCACCATTCCGCACGAAATCAGACTCACCAGCTCATACAGTCGCCAGAGAAGATATAAGAGCAAGCGCTGAAAAGATTTTCTGCAGGGGGAACTCTCGTATGCCGCGACCGTGGCTGCAGTGAACACTATTCTCGAAGACGCAATCCCTAACCTAAGGGGTAGGGGAGGGGGCGCTGTGGGGAGCTCACAGTGAGAACGACGTCCAGCGTATCATCGACACTCAATGTCAGACCAACGACGGTGACGGGTGCTATCTTGAATCTGACGACCATCGAAAAGTCGTCTTCCAATACTTTGGTAGGAACAAGCGGTGTACCCAGCTCCTTGCCGATGATCTATGGCTCGTGTGGTGCCGTAAGCACTACCAACAACGCCGCTACAACCTTCAGCAAGAGGGTATATGGCATCTGAAGAAGCTCAAAATCATTAGATATTACATTAGATATTAAAGAGAAAGCTTTAAGGATATTAGAGAGATTACTAATGGAGAAATTACTCTCTATAAAACAAAACAGATCCGTCTTAATAAGTAAATTGCAGCTCGTCATGGATCCAGCCCGGGAGCCCTGTTGCCACCGCCCCCTGGCTGCCTAATTGGAACTAGCGCCGTAGCTGCAAGCTTACCTTGCACTGCGCACCATTGCTTAGATATTTATAGATGCAATTCCATCCATAGTGAGGCATTGCAGCCATTCAGGTCCCGCCCAGTCCCTGACAGAGCCAAACCACCTACCTTACCTGTCTGGGAACGATTTTTAGAGCCTTCCCTGGGATTCAGCAAGTCATACGCGGAACTTGACGTCGTGTTACGGGAAATGGGGTCAGCTCTCGTATGCCGCGACCATGGACGTAGTGAACTCGGTCGAGGCAGACATTTGGTTAGTGCGTCGGTGAGATTATGCTTTGTAGTGATTCTCTGTACGTTGACCACAATTCTCAAGGACGCAATCACCAGCTTGGACAGTTCCAACCTTGTCGAGACTACTGCCAAGAACCATGTTGTTGCGGAAGGTGTAGGGATCAAAGCGATGGCTGTGTCTATCAGATAACGTGGACAGAAAATGTTAGATGATACTGTTAAATGGTTCCGATCGATGCCTACGCTGGCTGGCGCTTTACTGGATATTGTCCAAAGGGTCACTAGTCTATCAGAAGTGGTGATCTTATTCGCATTACTATTCTGGATACCCGAAGACCGGACCAACTCGGTGTACAGGACTGGAGAAAAGCACATTGGCGACATACATCGCTCTCTTCTTTACCGCACGTTTCTTAATGACATCAGGGGATATCCGGAGTCCTGGGCGTCTCGTGGCAAGCCCCAACCAACTCATCTTCGCGAAAGGGGCCATCATGGCATGCAGATCTCCAGACTGAAGTGAGCTCTATATCAGAGGCTGAACCAGGTTCTCAAGCAGATTTCATGACCTAAGCAATCCATAGCTCGGTGACAAAGATGATCTCGACATGTGGCTATCTGCATCCAATTATGGTGCCACCACCATCCCCAGCAGCATCGTCGCCGATATCCTCCAATGGCGCGCTCACGCCAAGTGGAAGATCCCTCCGGTGAGCACTCATTCTCCTCGCTCAAAGCATAGATAGCAATAGCTTCCTAATTGCAAGACTCTAGAACCTACGCCGTTACTCTTAACCTTCTACGACTACCATAATCTAATTAATGATGACCATTCCTCTGGACTTTTAGCGGCAAGGGAGATCGCCTATGCACAATACTAGTGCAACCCGAGAGATATCTGAAAAGTTGTTCTAAGATCGACAGATCCAACCGTGGAAAGTGTTTATCTTTTCCATCATCCGAGAGACGCCCCACCGAGCATTCTTGTTACAAGTCGGCTACCTGGACATCTATAACGAGAAGATCCATGATCTTTTGAGACCTCAACTTGACGGCGATACCAGACCAGGGACTGCGCAGCAAGAGGAGGTCAACGCGCGTGAGGATTCAAAGCGAGGAGTTTTTGCAAGCCCGCTGCAAGACAAAATCTTGCAGAGCCCAAACCAGCTGCTTCGAGTCATCGCTGGAGGTGGTCAATCCTAGCGGATAAGAAGCACCCCATTTAACGATCAGAGTTCGTGGACCCACGCACTAGTGCAGATAGTGATGAGCCCCGCCCTCCATGCTCTGTGGTACTTCGATAACTTCATAATTTTTGTTGCAATATCGCTCCCATTCCATCGCTCGCTTAGCTATCCTTGCTAGCTTCCCCCTATTGCCCCATTTTGGCATCATTCTAGCACCTTCTACCCCTATTCTGATGGCCATTGCGCTGCAGACCTCATGTATATGTAGAGCACCTTCTATAGACCTTAGGAAGACAGGCAATGCAGTGTTTTATCACCCCTAGCATTGCAACAATTTTCATCCTAATAAACACGACGGACCAAGCTCAGATATCTCCAAGCCCTGCAGGCTATATTAAGCGTCAGCCGCTCGGCTACCTAGCTCCCGCACATTCTCATCTCAGCAGCTGCGACAATTGGAAAACTCAGGCTCCTTCACTGTAAGATTATCCACCCATCCTAGCCTATTGATATGTCCGACCCAGCACCCCAGCAACGACAATTAATCAATGAGTACGTGATTGTCCTTCAAGAGGTTGGGTGAGAATATCCGCGACGTGACTCATCAAANCTTTACCGCACGTTTCTTAATGACATCAGGGGATATCCGGAGTCCTGGGCGTCTCGTGGCAAGCCCCAACCAACTCATCTTCGCGAAAGGGGCCATCATGGCATGCAGATCTCCAGACTGAAGTGAGCTCTATATCAGAGGCTGAACCAGGTTCTCAAGCAGATTTCATGACCTAAGCAATCCATAGCTCGGTGACAAAGATGATCTCGACATGTGGCTATCTGCATCCAATTATGGTGCCACCACCATCCCCAGCAGCATCGTCGCCGATATCCTCCAATGGCGCGCTCACGCCAAGTGGAAGATCCCTCCGGTGAGCACTCATTCTCCTCGCTCAAAGCATAGATAGCAATAGCTTCCTAATTGCAAGACTCTAGAACCTACGCCGTTACTCTTAACCTTCTACGACTACCATAATCTAATTAATGATGACCATTCCTCTGGACTTTTAGCGGCAAGGGAGATCGCCTATGCACAATACTAGTGCAACCCGAGAGATATCTGAAAAGTTGTTCTAAGATCGACAGATCCAACCGTGGAAAGTGTTTATCTTTTCCATCATCCGAGAGACGCCCCACCGAGCATTCTTGTTACAAGTCGGCTACCTGGACATCTATAACGAGAAGATCCATGATCTTTTGAGACCTCAACTTGACGGCGATACCAGACCAGGGACTGCGCAGCAAGAGGAGGTCAACGCGCGTGAGGATTCAAAGCGAGGAGTTTTTGCAAGCCCGCTGCAAGACAAAATCTTGCAGAGCCCAAACCAGCTGCTTCGAGTCATCGCTGGAGGTGGTCAATCCTAGCGGATAAGAAGCACCCCATTTAACGATCAGAGTTCGTGGACCCACGCACTAGTGCAGATAGTGATGAGCCCCGCCCTCCATGCTCTGTGGTACTTCGATAACTTCATAATTTTTGTTGCAATATCGCTCCCATTCCATCGCTCGCTTAGCTATCCTTGCTAGCTTCCCCCTATTGCCCCATTTTGGCATCATTCTAGCACCTTCTACCCCTATTCTGATGGCCATTGCGCTGCAGACCTCATGTATATGTAGAGCACCTTCTATAGACCTTAGGAAGACAGGCAATGCAGTGTTTTATCACCCCTAGCATTGCAACAATTTTCATCCTAATAAACACGACGGACCAAGCTCAGATATCTCCAAGCCCTGCAGGCTATATTAAGCGTCAGCCGCTCGGCTACCTAGCTCCCGCACATTCTCATCTCAGCAGCTGCGACAATTGGAAAACTCAGGCTCCTTCACTGTAAGATTATCCACCCATCCTAGCCTATTGATATGTCCGACCCAGCACCCCAGCAACGACAATTAATCAATGAGTACGTGATTGTCCTTCAAGAGGTTGGGTGAGAATATCCGCGACGTGACTCATCAAATTGCCTTCGCTAAGAAGCACGGACAACACGTGCTCAGTCACCCGTGGTTTCGGGTCTTAAGTGGCCAAGAGTCTTGGACATGTTACAAATCTCGCTTTTTCTGGCTGCCTCTATTGGCTACTTGGTATTCGCTCTCGGTTTGCCTCTCGAGAATAATATCAAGCATGCTTTCATTCGAGGTATGTATACAGCCGAAGTTCCTATTCGCCCCCAACTGACATATTAGGATTGGCTCCGCCACCCGGTCTTTCGGGTCTTAAGTGGCCAAGAGTCTTGGACATGTAACAAATCTCGCATTTTCTGGCTGCATTCATTGGCTATTCAGCCATCGCTCTCGCTTTGGTGAAGGTGGTTCGAGATACCAAGAAAGGGGGGGATATCTGGATCTTGTACGTCGAGCCCCGCTTGCCGGGAGATTGTGAGGAGGGATAAGCTCTGGAATCGGACTGGGAGGCCATGCGACCGTCTAAGGTTTATGAGGAAGAGGGAGGCTGAGGAGAGGCAGAGATGTTTGCGGCAGAGAGGGGCCAAGGATATGGGATCTTGCGAAGGAGAAAGGAGAGAGAACACAGTATCCTAGCTAGACTGAGGCCAAATGCCCAGTAGACGAGAAGCACTAGTACGAATTGATCAACTCATATGTTGCTACGCGTATTCCTGCCATGTAAGTCTTAGCGTCACCATTCTAGGGCCTTCTACCCTACCTACGTTAGGTAATCGTTGCCACCAATTGGTGATCGTATAGCGATATCACCCTCCCCTAGACTCTCGCTCCTCAGATTAGGCCATGCAGTCACAATTCCATCCATCTTGCATTTCAACTCTGCGAGTCATGTGAAAGCAGAGGCCCAAAGACGAGTGTTGGATAGGGATAAAGACTCCATTATATATATATATATATATAACATTTCTTTCGCCTCTGGCAGGGGCGAGGCAATCCCTCGTCACAACTTCCATACCACTACAGCCAAAAATGTTAAAGTCGGAGATTAAATCCCCTCAGTCGAGCTTGTCGAAGGCAGCCCCGGCAACAAGATGAACCTAGCCAATGAGCTCAAGGGCAAAGGCGTGATTATTGGCCTTCCTACAGCTTGCAGTAAGTACTTTGCACATCAATCTGCTATCCTCCCCGTAAGGGCGTTAACGAAGGGTTTTATCAATAGACGACGATAGCTTTGCGACTTTTAAGAAGCTGGCTCTGGAGTTCGATGCCAATGGTCACATAGCGCTTTGCAATTTCGGTCTTTCCAAGACCGATCTTACGAAAGATCAGATCACCAGTACCTTCTGCGGTACCACCGAGTACTTGGCTCCGGAAGTCTTACTGGATGAGGCAGGCTACACTATAAAGGTAGATTTCTGGTCTCTTGGTGCGCTGGTCTTCGAGGTGTGCTGTGGATGGAGCCCCTTCTATGCCGAAGATACTCAGCAAATGTATAAGAACATTGCTTTCGGAAAGGTTCGCTTCCCCAAAGATGCATTGAGCACCGAAGGAAGAAATTTCGTCAAAGGTCATGTTCGAAGACACTTTACAGGATGCCATACCGTCAACATGCAAACAACATCATATCAATCATGGACAAACCGCAAAGCTCATCTTCTTTGCGGGATATGGCATGGTTGGCTGGTCCTCCAGAAAATCACCGCACGAGATACCTCGACAATCTGAAAGTACACGGCCCCAACCCTACCCCCGCAAGACATTGTGTCCATGGTCTTCAACATGTGTTTTCCGAAGACTGGAGGCAATGCTCTCACCCGCACTACGAGCGAAGAGAGGAAGAAGAATTTGGAGATTGAGAAGATGATCAGCAAAGATGAGATACAACAGGCGAGACAAGTAAAGGTAAGAAGAGCGAATCCTCGAAAGTCCTCACTGTGCAGTCTTGAGCCATGGCTGATCTAATCTGATTGCAGGAACTTCTCGATAAGCTTGACGATGTAGAGAATGCAAGCTCATACAAAACTATGGATAACCTCAGTGGGAGCTCGTGCGTAAAGGAAAGAGGGCGGAATTGTTGGTGGCCGAAGATGCTGTCTTTGCCGCAAGGCAAGCAACATCATCATACAATTGCTCCTATGGTAGACCATCTCTGGCATCTCGTCGAATAAATCTACCACCCCAAGAGAACCCAGTCAAGAAGAGATAGACAAAGCTATGGACACAATTTCAGTCAAGGTTGCTGATCTTGGGAATGCATGCTGGGTCGGTCATCATTTCACAAACGACATCCAAACCCGACAGTATCGGTCTCCAGAAGTTATCCTCAGTGCCAAGTGGGGCGCGAGTACTGATGTCTGGAGTATGGCTGATTCGGCCAAGATTGCGCTCTACGTGTTCATCCGTCATCGACGCCCTGGCGATAGACAGAATGCAAATTCCTTCTTCGGCTACGCTTACGACAGACCCGACTATTCCTTTGCCTTGTGGCTCGATATCGCACGTCGTCGCGAAGCCGAATTTCATATCGCACGACCATGTCCTCGCTTGAGTTTTGAATGTTGCTCTTAACCCCTCCTTGTCATCCACCTGGTGCCGCGAGGCATCCGGAGCTTGACAGGGATGGGATGGTCGCTTGAGTTTTGGGTGTTGCTCTTAACCCATCCTTGTCATCCACCTGGTGCCGCGAGGCATCCGGAGCTTGACAGGGATGGGGTGGGCTGTATGGGTACGGTCTTCCACGTGTTGTCGTTCCCCGAGAAAGCTGAGCTCTGACCAGCAGCGCGAACAGTACAAGCTCCCCACTATCACACCACAAAACACAGATCAGCCGTTCCTCCTCATCTTCATCTTCCCGTGATGACGGCGCCGAGATTACAGCAGAAGAGGAGGATTCTGAAGATTACTGCAAAGGTGGCTATCATCCGGTGACCGTCGGCGAGACATTCAAGGACGGGCGCTATGTCATCACACGGAAGCTCGGATGGGGCCATTTCTCGACAGTATGGCTTTTTAGAGATACAGAGACGGGGAGGCAAGTTGCCTTAAAAGTCGTACCATCTGCCGCTCACTACACTGAGACAGCTGTTGATGAGGTTAAAGTGCTCAACAAGATTGTCGCGGCTGATTCAAACCACCCAGGAGATGACATGAGTACTCATAGTACTCAAGCATCATCACGAGCTTCTCAGTCGTCATGAGCCTAATGTCCGAGAGCAAGCCGTGTGGTCTCGGCAAAACTGCTGGTGACAGCCCTCACTGCAGAGACTTTGTCCTCAATGCTGGTGCCTTGCGACCTTTGTCCGCACTACTGGGAGATAGTCGCAAGCTTAGCATGTTGAGGAATGCCACATGGACCTTAGCAACTTCTGTCGTGGGAAGACGCCGCAGCCAGATTGGCAGACAGTTCGTCCTCTTTTGTAAGAGAGCAGAGCTCAGCTGATATTTCGGCTATCTATATATATATATATATACAATTCCGCGGCTCGCCGCCCGCCAAAGGGTTGGGTGAACGTATTGCGTAAGTGGGAAGCTGACTGGTCCCTAAGCTGAGACTCGTGTTTCCTCTATAAGGATGATGACTCCTGTTTTGATATAATGATCACGAAGATTACCAACAAACGTTTGGCATTGCCGGCTGCCCCCCCCGCCTTTTCTTCCATTACGGCATCGATGTTAAGCACGAAGCGAGGGATTCTTTCGTCTCATTACCCCGGTCCAAGAGTCAACCTAAATTAGCCTCCCCCAAGCCAGCCACCAGTGGTACCTTTCTCCAGGAAGGCGGGACTCGTGGTCGAGGGCGACATGGTCGCAACGCTGGCCGTCCCAAGGCTAAGACTGCCGATGAGCTCGCGAAGATGGTGGACTACCTCGATGCGAACGCTGCCAATGGAACCGCTGGCGCCGAAGCCACAAACAGGGCCACTGCGCCAGCTACAAATAGAGACGCTGGAATGGAAGAGATCTCGGTATGTTTGAAATCCGCAAATATATATAGCACACACAGCACAACTTTCCAGGTATCTTGTCGATCCCAGAGAACATATCACCCTTACGCGAATTGAATGCGGCGACGGAGTGATAGAATTGGCATCAACCTCCCCCTACCTCCACGCTCTCTACTACAATCCTAATCCCATNAGCTCGGATGGGGCCATTTCTCGACAGTATGGCTTTTTAGAGATACAGAGACGGGGAGGCAAGTTGCCTTAAAAGTCGTACCATCTGCCGCTCACTACACTGAGACAGCTGTTGATGAGGTTAAAGTGCTCAACAAGATTGTCGCGGCTGATTCAAACCACCCAGGAGATGACATGAGTACTCATAGTACTCAAGCATCATCACGAGCTTCTCAGTCGTCATGAGCCTAATGTCCGAGAGCAAGCCGTGTGGTCTCGGCAAAACTGCTGGTGACAGCCCTCACTGCAGAGACTTTGTCCTCAATGCTGGTGCCTTGCGACCTTTGTCCGCACTACTGGGAGATAGTCGCAAGCTTAGCATGTTGAGGAATGCCACATGGACCTTAGCAACTTCTGTCGTGGGAAGACGCCGCAGCCAGATTGGCAGACAGTTCGTCCTCTTTTGTAAGAGAGCAGAGCTCAGCTGATATTTCGGCTATCTATATATATATATATATACAATTCCGCGGCTCGCCGCCCGCCAAAGGGTTGGGTGAACGTATTGCGTAAGTGGGAAGCTGACTGGTCCCTAAGCTGAGACTCGTGTTTCCTCTATAAGGATGATGACTCCTGTTTTGATATAATGATCACGAAGATTACCAACAAACGTTTGGCATTGCCGGCTGCCCCCCCCGCCTTTTCTTCCATTACGGCATCGATGTTAAGCACGAAGCGAGGGATTCTTTCGTCTCATTACCCCGGTCCAAGAGTCAACCTAAATTAGCCTCCCCCAAGCCAGCCACCAGTGGTACCTTTCTCCAGGAAGGCGGGACTCGTGGTCGAGGGCGACATGGTCGCAACGCTGGCCGTCCCAAGGCTAAGACTGCCGATGAGCTCGCGAAGATGGTGGACTACCTCGATGCGAACGCTGCCAATGGAACCGCTGGCGCCGAAGCCACAAACAGGGCCACTGCGCCAGCTACAAATAGAGACGCTGGAATGGAAGAGATCTCGGTATGTTTGAAATCCGCAAATATATATAGCACACACAGCACAACTTTCCAGGTATCTTGTCGATCCCAGAGAACATATCACCCTTACGCGAATTGAATGCGGCGACGGAGTGATAGAATTGGCATCAACCTCCCCCTACCTCCACGCTCTCTACTACAATCCTAATCCCATCTCCATCTCCAATTCCCAATTCGACAAGACCGCTTTCTCAACGCCAATACCATCAGCAACCGACCTGAACTATTCATACCCAACCAACGATTTTTACTACATTGATTTCAGAGAATCAACACCGTCAGACCACTTCAACTACGGTCTGTCGGATACACTATATATATATATACAGAGCAACTCTCAACAACAATACCCCCAGGTTCGGATTGAAGAGTCCAAATCAAACGGGCTGCCTTCGGCGCACAACCCTCCTCCGATGATTGACGAAAACGAGTTCGCGCTACCATCGTGGAACTATTTCCAGTTGGATGTTCTAAAGGACCGTTGCCGAATGGGTATAACAGGCTCAGGGTCATCGTATTCACCAACCAGCCCTGCATATTCACCGACCTCACCGGCTTATGGGCCCTCGTCCATCTCACCTACGTCCCCAGGCTTCAGTCCTACCTCGCCGACCCTCAAAAACAACTCTAGCTTCAGTCCGACCTCGCTGGCAGGAAAAGTGTGCCAACGTATGATGCATCGAGAGTCCTGGAGCAGGGACTGGAACAAGCATCCTCGGCCGAACAGCAACAGGCAGTGCCAGAAGGTGGGATGGCGCAACACTCGCAGCTACTATGCATTCATTCAAGACCTCGCCACTGCCTGGGAGCGAAAGCCCATTCGCTCGCTTTATCTCGCCCATCAACAAGACCGTCTACGCCTCTTGAGGCTTAGCCATGAAGATAGTGGTGCGATCTATGTCGCGCTTTCGGCCAGTGTGAAGACATATGATGAAATTTGTCGGTTGTTAAACGTGACGCCGGAGAGCAATGCTGGCCTATTTCACATAAGCCTTGGACTCTTCCATCCTAATTCAAAAGTCCGAGCCTCGACGGTGAATCTGCTGGAGCGAACCATGGGCCACGATACTGGGACATAATTCTTTTCCTGCAGGAGGCAGTTGCCTACCTTGATCACACCCCCAAAGAGACCTTGGTATTCAGATCTCTACCCCATTCCGTTCTCTACGCTACCAACACCCCTACCGTCTCTTCCGCACGCGTATTGCAAAGTTTTCATGCGATCAAGATGACTTGCGTTCTACCTGGCGACAATATCCGCCGGGCCTACCTCATTAGGCACCAATATCTTCGTGGACGAACATTCAAACAAATGATGGCTGACTTTTCGGCTGCTCTGCCTTTTGCCCACAGAAGCTGGATACACAGGAGAACCTATTGATGTTCATGATGATGAAAGGGACATTGGGTGCATCTGCAATCATTATGCAATCATTATGCCTACAGTTGCCAATCTGGCCATCTTATTTAAGCTAGTACAAAAGCAATATAAAGACCCTTCCTCGAGTGGGCACGATGAATCAACTAGCTCAAATCTTTCGTACAAGATCGTGGGCCGGACGAGACTGTGACAGATACCAACCATCTTGAGGATGTGTTCAAGGACCAACTGCCCAATCATTAGCTTACTACCATCAGCTGTTACCATATACCGTGTAGTATATCATGTATGTTAGAAGCTCTTCGATAGATTCAAGCACCTCAGGCGAGGCATAATCAATCCTGTAGGTCCATCACTTGGGACAGCATGATATTCGTCAGAAGATGTCACCTCTCAGCCCTATAATTAGCGCGGCCCCACAAATAGCAGATCACCTCCATGAAATATGTGTTTCAGGTTGCACGACTTCATAAAAGCCGCACAAGTGAGAAAGCAAAATCAATGACACTGTCTTCAGATCATCACGAACATTTGGAGATCAGGTTCACAGTCGTGGATACTAGACGACTAAGCGGACTTTCTATGCATCAATGGAGGGAGACGTCGTCCGATCCTTCGGGCGAAGGAAGTTATTGCTATCATCGAACAAGATGTAGAGCGGTAAGATACTGACATTACAACATCCTAATATTTTCGAGAGACAACGGATATACAAATATATGCTAATCTTCTGTTATGGTAGCCGGCATCTCGCCCACAACCTACTTCGCTCCATTGCCTACGAATTTTCGAAATGCTACGCTACTTCAACCACGAGAACATAATCTCTATACTCGACATCCAGAAACCGAGGGACAATGCAATTTTCTCAGAAGTCTATCTTATTCAGGTATATTATGACCCACATCCCAGCGGCAAAGGGTTCTTGACTCAGCTAACACATTTAGGAACTAAGGGAAACGGATATGCACCGTGTCATTCGTACACAAGATCTGTCAGACGATCATTGCCAGTACTTCATCTACCATGTGCATCGCCAATGCCACAATAATAACCATCAATGACTTCGTGGACCACCAAGCCCGACAATCTCCAATCGACAGTGAGTCAATGATTCCCGATCTTGTGAGTTTGAATAAGGTGGATGTAGCCGGTCGTCGCTGACAGGAAACAGATCAAAGGTATGAAGTGATCGTTATCTATCTGCCTGTCCGACCCAAACCTCGATACTGATCAGATTTTGCCAGGTCCGTCCACACCATGAGACCCAGGTAGAGTTCACTTTCACGTGGAGTGAGGCTCAGAGACGCTGGGCGACCAGCCTAGGCTTGGTGCCTGTTTCGTTCTACATTGCTTGTGTGATGAAAAGGTCTATGTAGACTGTCGAAGGATCACATCGGGCTTTGACATACCTTCGATACTTGCTGGGCGCGGTCAAGAGAACAACTCCACGGCTCGGCACGAGCTTGAACAGAATATGGATTCGAGGCGAAAATCGCCTGACAGAACGCGAAGCAGAAGCCGTCAGACCTCATTTAAGCGTGTGAAGAACAGTACGGATCTGCTGCGGTTGAACCATACAATTGTGCATAACAGGTTCAAACCTGCTTTGATCAAGGGTTTTGGTCCGTTTTTCGATAAGAAGTATGCTGAGCTCCGTTTGCAACTCCACCAAGTCGGAATGGCCTTGCCCGTCCGACGGGCAGTGCTCGTTGCGCTCACCAAGCTCGTCGGCGAGATGACTAAAACTAAAGGCTTCAACGCCTTCTTGGAGGAGAGTCTTCAGAGCCATATTTATAGAATGTGGCAATTGCTGGAGCCACTATTTGGAAAATAAATAAGGAGGACATAACTGGCATGGCTACATTACATACAGAGACCATCTTCTATCGTCAAGCTGCCTCAATTTTTACAGTCCGGTGATGCTACGTGATTTCCTGAAAAACTCACTTCCCACCAGCATCTACAACCCCGGTGTCTGTCTTTAAAATGCCTCAAGATGCGAGCCCCCTCCTTTGTTCGTAGCAGACAAGACATTTCATTGCATTCAAGCTTGATACCTGTGATGTCTATCTACCCTTGGACTTGCATTGGTCATTAATTCGTAGGGAGGCCGGGAAAGGGGTACAGCACAGCGATCATGGTCAGGAGATCGTTGAGTTACAAGTACCAAACGGCGGCTGCCCTCACTTCTGTCTCATCTAACTTGACAACCAACGAGCCAGATTTAAACTTTGTCTCGCTCGTTCGATCTTGTAACCAAAGACCGATTGCAAGGATGATTGCAATGACCTTCCATGACATACCCGCGCAAAGAATGCTTCTATCTTACTCTGGGCCAACATGGGTCCCGCAATGATCCCAGATGTGTAGAAAGCAGTCCCAATCACTAGTAGACACGCATTAGAAGATATATCGAAGCCAAGGACTTGCGATGATCCAGAAGTGCGGCAGGCTGTTTTAATGCCTTGCTGTTGCTATCATCGTGTCTGTAAAAAACCAAGGGTAGCGCTGCGTCAGTGCCAAAACAGCTGTCAAAACACCAAAAATTGCATGTACCGACTATTTCGATGCAGCTCCACCTCCTACTATCTGTTTGAGCCTAGATCCGGCAGAACTGAAGCTATACACATTAATATGCATTTGATCTCGTTCTACCCCCAGTAACAGCTCTTCTCGTCACCCTGTAGCCCCGCTATGGCCAACCATGCCTTGTTCATAACCATACACATGGAGACCCACCGGGGGCGATCCATCTGAGACCAATATGAGCAGCGTTGAAGCTGTATGCTTGAATATCCTTTTGACATCATCTCCCCCACGATATCAGCCATCTTCCTTGCTCTATAACCCCACTCGCACAATGGTACATCCGCCGCTTGGTAGATAGAGCTGTTCTAATGATAGGGAGTATTTGGGTAGAACCTATAGGTATCAGTCAGCCATCAGTAACAGTACAAGAGGCAAATGAAGATTGATTATCGCCAACGATCATTTGGGGTCCGAGCCACAGCTCCTTGTCCCTTCGATTACCCCCTCGCGCAAAACCTCTCGTCGAGAACAACGTACCCATAATGAGACTCTCTCTCCCAGCCTTCCGAGTTTGTCGCCATCGTCCACCTCGGAAGCTCTTACAGCAACCGGAGCTGTATCGGTTGAAAGTAGGCCTCGTTGGACTTGGTTGGAGAAAAGCCTTGTTTTGACAGCGACTTTAGAAAGAGCTTGGGCCATGAATGTGTCTTTGGCGCGAGGCTTATTTCATGGTAGTAGGTTTAAATGGCCACGACAAGGCCTATTGGCAGGGTGGGAGTGGGGCCAAAAGGGAATTCAAGCATGCCGGTCCAATCGTGTGCAGTTTGGTATCTGATAGATGGCGGATGGTGAAGTACTATTTGCGGAAGAGATATTTGAGCTCCTTGGTCGCCTTGTGGGAAGCCACCAATGCCTTTTAATGCCGAACTAGCCGTACTGCCAGCTGGGCTGCCATAGTCAGAGGTCTGGGAAGGATCGGTTCTCGATGCCAGCGAAGGCATACGGTTCCACAGCAAAAGCATGGCAGACAATCAAGTCGTCCTCCTTTACATGCTCCAGAGCCTTGTATTTTTGAAGAATGATTGACCCAGGAGGTCTTCTTCGAATGCACGGGCTTTCGGTTTCTGTGGCTGGTGCTGAGATCGGTCTTCTAGTGGTAGAGCTGTAACGCAACGATGAGGGCTGCTAAGATAAAGGCAAACGAGGGCAAAAGAATATATTCGTCTATAGCTAAAAAATGAACAGCTGAGTATCAAGTAAATGGGTGACGGTGGAGCTCTTTTGAAATGATTGAAAGGTGCATAGAAAAAATGCGCCCGCGAAAATATGCCAAGATCTGCCAAAATATGGTGAAAATACGAGCTACAGAACATGGGCTATAGCGGTAGGCAATACATGCGATTCAGGTGGTAGAAGCAAGCTTATACATGAAGCATCAACATCGCCTATTTTGGAGGGATTTTATGCGGTAATGGTAGAGCTGCGTTGAGATGCTTGATATGTGCAATTTTGGCTGTGTACAACAGCTATTTCGGCACTAACGCGTCGCTGAATCGGATTTTTTACAGGCACGATACCTTCTCGAACGTCTGGATTAAGAAGCAGTCGTTACATCACATCTACATAATTAATCTTCGAATAGATGACCGGCAGAGATTCTTTTCGAGGACTAGGATATTGAACATGAGCGTGGAGCTTTGATTAAAATTCTACTCCGAGGCCAAAATCTACGAGTGAGAAGTTTCTCTGTTGCCATGGACAGGAAGACGATGAACTTTCTGATTGGAGTGTCAATGCAATTCGACCAACTCGTCCGCCATCTTGATATTGAATATAGAGCGCAGAATCCCCTGGAATCTTGACAGGGGGTGAGACCCCTATTATGAGGACTGCCAAAGTAAGATTACAAGGAGGATTAGGCACACCCTTACCCATAAATCCGGAACATATCTTGTCTATCTTTCCCAAGATCAAGTGCTGATACTAATGGCTACGAGCATCCTAGTCATCGTTGTCTCCCATGGCTCATTTCCCCCCATTTTCATGGTCGCAAGAGGTCAGTACTGGCTTTGCCCCTGAACACCGTTCACTCTGAAATGAGCTCAGCAAACGCGGTCTTGATTGAACACAGATTGCCGAGATACCGCTTCGTAGACCAGCCTTGAAAGCCTATCACTCAGATTGATGACTGTACAGGCCTTGATGTAGCCATGTCGTATCTAACAGTCCCATTGCAGGAACAATGTCGATCTAGCCATCAAGCCATTGAAGAAGAAGACGCATATCTTGACGGCTTTCCTCGTGGCTGTGTCTTCCTAGCGCCGTTTCGAACCTTCAGCCCCGCTTTGACGTGATTTTCATTCTATCACTTTCCGTCTCACGGTGATCTTGACCTGACTTCCCCCTTCATCTTCAACGGTTGGAATCTTGTCGTCTTTCGAGCAAACATCTGTAAGATACCCAATCCACAATGGCCACTGGCCATGCATATGCTCATAAGAATGTTCAAATTGATAGTTCCGCTCTAACCCCCACACTGGAGAATTTTGGTCACAACTACAACCACATCGACCTCTCAGCCTATCAAAGAGCCATCAAATGCTCTGGTGGAACAGGAGTGCACATCAATCCAAACCATAACCCACAACATGGCTTCTCCGGACCCAAATCAACTCTCCGCAGCCCTGAGCAAACTCACGGACAAGAAGGCATATGATCCAGACGAGACTGAGCCTGAATCTTGCAGTGCCAGAACGAATCTGATGGAAGTTTCATTCACCCTTTTTTTTTCTTTTTTCAACCAAACTTTCCCCCTCATTACTCTTTTCAACAAGATTTCACTCGTTGGTTTGTCATCGACGAAGCAGACGCTATGCTAGCCCCCAGTTATAGCCCTCCGATCCCAATGACGCGGACTTCTCTCGAAGCCACGTCCGTGATTTATCTGGATCGAGAGGACGTGGTCCAGCACCCGCAGACATGAATACATTCAACATGCAGCCGCAATCAGCCAGCACCTCTTGCTTCTGCCTCGATCTCCACTTCAGCTTCCGACTCATAGTAAGTTGCACACTCCATGGATAGTTATAGCATAAGACTGATGAGGAGATAGGCGAGAATACCACCATCACCACCATACAGAATTTAATATCTCTTCTTTGGGACGATGTCTTCGGGTCTCCGCCCCATCCGATTGAAGCTCTCGCAGCCCAAGAAGTAAGTTTGCAACATCCGACCTCTCTCTGCTAGCTGACGAAAGCCAGGTGGCTGGGTAATGCACGTGACCGTGAAAGCATTTCTAATCATAAGCCAACGTGGGAAGAATTTGGCGGCGATTATCTCCATTTCACCCTTTTCAAAGAGAATAAGGATACCATGGAGTCCATCTCGTGGCTGGCAAAGGAAGATGAAACCCAAAAATTTCCAATTCGCCGGTACCAAAGACCGTCGCGCTGTCACTGTCCAGCGAGTAAGTATTTACCGCGCTGGGCGAACCTTGAGAAACGCTAAGATTGGTAATTTTGAACACCGGAAAGGGCATCTTGGGCACAGGATATACCCTAACTCGGGCGCGACAGATATTCATGACCGAATACGTTGCGACAAGATGGTATCGTGCACCCGAGATTATGCCTCACATTCAAAGAATATACCAAAGCAATTGATGTGTGGAGCGTGGGCTGCATCTTAGCGGAGATGCTGAACGGCAAGCCTCTTTTCCCAGGGAAGGATTGTGAGTAGTCAATGTTCGATTGACCTTTCTCTTGTCTAACAGACTATTAGACGACCACCAATTGACACTTATTCTGGATGTGCTGGGCACACCAACAATGGAAGACTACTACGGCATCAAGTCCCAACGTGCTCGAGAGTATATCCGCTCGCTTCCCTTCAAGAATAAGATTCCAATAAAGGATTTGGTCGACCTTCCCTTTGTCTGATCGATTATTAGATCGCCATCAGTTGACACTTATACTGGATGTGCTTGGATTCTTGTTACTCCTGCACCATGGACTCCAACGTATCATTACCGACTTTTCCCACTGCAGCCTGTCACCAATCCTCCGTCAAGTCGCTGACCTCGCTGTTCTCTGCGACGGGCATCGCCTTTGAACAGGGTCGTCATTGGTCGCAAGGTGTTAGCGGCTTGTCGTACGTTGGAGTGTTGGTGGGACAGCTTCTATCCATGTTTTTCTACATTTTTCACGAAGTGAACTATCAAAAGAAGATTGCGACGAGTCCAGGGAAAGCCGAACCGGAAGGTCGATTGCAACCGGCTATGATTGGAGCCGTGCTCCTTCCTATGGGTCTCGTTTTGGTTCGCGTGGTCAACGTATGCTCAAGTCCACTGCAACGTAAGCATCCTGGGTGGAACATTCTTCGGATTTGGCCAGGTTCTGCTATACATCAATCTCATCAACTGTGTCGTCGACGCCTGTCCAGTGAGCAGTCGAACATTGGAGACATTGACGCCGATGCCGAGAAGGTTCAACAACTGCGAGGCTCCATGATCTTGGGTAAGCGTTCCAAACTTCAAATGTAGGGTGGAAGATCCATACATCTATGGCTACCCTGAAGCCCTCCCCGGATCAGGCATCTCGACAAGCCCCTCCTACAAGGCCCCTGCCTCTCCACGACCACATCGCAGATCGGCATCGTCTGCCAGTAGCACTTATGGCTACCCCTTACCTCATCTGCCGCCTCATATGCGCAAACTTGGTCCAATTATCGTTGCATCGGCAATCGAGAAGAGTGACTTTCGGACTCACCAAGATGGAATGAGCTCGAGTCTGAGAGGTAAAATTGGCGGATGGATCAAAGGAGAGAAGGATAGCGGGGACAAGAGCAGGACGTGGAAGAATAAAATAAGGCTACACTCTAACAACGGTACTCCAGAGCTGTCGTCGCGAATGTGCTATGGTGGGCGACTCGAAAAGTCGGGGCCAACATTGTCAGCCAGACACCGACATTCAACGTGATCTTTCTCGCTGCAAGTATTTACGAATTCAATATTGATCGAGCAAGGAAAGAAGCTGGATGCCTCTGTGGCCGGCGGTCTCCGGGTATACACCGAGTGTTTACTGTGCCCCTATGCGGACCCACTCGTGTCGCAAGGGAGCTCTCAGGGCACCCGGTTACCCTTCCTGCTGCCGGTTCATCATTGACCGACGAATCCTAAATTCATCAGGCGTTATGACGTGCATGCTCTGGGACGTTGATACGGGATCCAAAGTCACCGAATTTGCGGATTACTTAGGAGATGTGATGAGAGGAGATGTTGTTACGAGGTAAGCATCTTCACCCATACTACTCTGGATCTTCTCTGACTTAGATCTTTTAGGCCGCTAGCGGCATTGGCAAAGAGACAGCCTTTGCTTTTGCTTGGGCCGTCGATCCAAATCGTTGGCTGGCGTATATGAAGATCCAGCCCCACACGCCTCTGCCTGGGCCAACCGCTTCACCAAGCGCCTCCACCGCCGCCGCAGCCTCCTCTGCCTGGTTCTCCTCCCGACATTGGGGCGCTGCTCTCCTAACTTCCAACCTCAAGACCTAGAGATGGGAGGTCAAGCCTCGGCACAGGCCTCGTCAGGCAGCTCGCGCCGTGGCTGCTTCAAAGCAATCTAAAGGAGCCTCCCATGCAATTAATGGAGAGAGCAAGCCGCTCCCTGCAGCTCCCAGAAAATCCTTATCTAGGCCAACTGCTTCACCAAGAGAGTATGCAACGCCACTCAAACGTTCAATGAAGGCAGAAGCCGATGTCCCCATCCTGAAGAGCTTGAGCGTCAGTAGACCTAAGCCGAGCTCAGTAACATCAGACAAGGAGAATGAGAAACTCAAGAAAGAGATGGCACGCATAGATGCAATGGAGCTTAGTGATATTGAACCACCAGAGCTCCATGCTACCGTCGCCTCTTTCTGGAAGAATCACTTAGTGATATTGAATCACCAGATTGGGAGACTGCCAAACAGAGGTATCTTGAGTCATCTCAAAAGCGACAGCGAGATGTTGAGGCCGCTGAAGCCATCAAGCCGGAGCTCAGTAACATCAGACAAGGAGAATGAATACGTTGCTGGAGAGGTGAGTGTTCAAGTGATAAGCAATAGCACTTTGGAGCTGTACTGACAAGGCTCATAGATTTTCGATGTCATTGGTGAAATGGGTGAGCTTTGGCTTGCAAAGAACCAAGACGACGGCGACAATCTGGTTGGCTGGATATGGCTTGTTATGAGGAGAGATCGTCACAGCTCTGCTCCTAATCAGCAACGACAAAGGTCATCTCAATAACAGAAGGAGCTGATTCTCGCAACTTCTAGTTTTCGCTTAGAGCGGGACCCTGTCAGGCTCCCAGGCGGCAACCCGGCATAAGCAAAATGCTGACATACCCAATGTTTCGGCTTCCTAGCTTTAATCGCATAATAATTGAAATTCAAAATGCCATGACCACGTCCTCTCTTGAAATTTTAGTGAGGTCTTTGAGGCTACATTTGAGAACTCAGTGTTCGCGCTGCACAAAACATGGTCTTCTATGATGCCATCAATGATATGGCCACAGAAGAGCGAGCCTGACTTGTAAGAATGATATGAAAATTTCGACATGCTCCTTCCCCACGCAGGATTCTAGATGATACTGCTGCCTGCCTGCATCTTTTTGTATCATGGTATGTATTCGGGCAGGGGGAAAGAGCGAACAGTGCCCGTCCCAGCCATATTGTGTAGCGAATGCCTGATCATGCGCTCCAGAGAAAGATGTCTTTGTAGCCAGGCTCCAGCATCACATGTTTGATGAAGGTTAATGGACTCATCACAGCTATTGCCGTAGCTATCTTTCTAATCTACATATGATCCATGGTTAGGATGTATGGCTCTACGGCAAACAATGTCCGAATGCAAAGTTTTCCCGGCTTGTTCCACTTCCCGAGACGGACTGATTGAGTATGACGATTTGCGTATTCCCTTGTGCTCATGTATTCTAAACAGTTTGCTCTTTTCAAGTGTTTGTCGATGACGAGATATCAGGCCTGACGCCTCTCAAACCCATGCTAAACGCGCAAACCTGTTTGCTTCGCACCTTTACAAAGGTTTCCACCAACCGTCTGCAAGGACTGATTATCCCCCACATACCACGAACGTGACCCATTCAGCTACGATATCGGCACAAGTTTCGCTGACTTTGGGATCGTTGAAAGCCGTTTTCCTGTTCTTTCTGGAGGGGTGGGATTGTTCGGGAGCTTTTCGCCTTTCACCCTTCCCCCGTTCGAATTCCCACCGACCACAATCAACGAACCACCCAAGGTCATGATATGATATATGGACGATAGATACACGGTCTCGCCGCCCGGATCTCGCCCATATTGCGCTCCTAGCTCTGGAATCACCAGCTTCAAGGCCACAAACAACGTCCGTACCTTGACCCTGGTAGCCTCCAAGCAAATGTTCCGATTGAAAGGTCCATTTTACCGGTGCCTGGGAGCCTACATCCCACCCATTAAATCCTGTCGGAAGACAATATATAGTGCTTTTTGACAACGTCGCCGGTGGCATCTAGCAATTCTGTCGGCAATCTTGGGAAGTAAGAGTCACCGCAGTGATATTAGCTGGGGGCATCACCCACCTCTGCTCCTCATTCCTTTCGTCACCGCTGCTTTCTTCCATCGCATATTCTCAACATCTTAAGAGCCTTTTGATCGATAAGCTTGTCCAAGCTATCCCCGCCTACCCATATCCATACCTATATAGCCAGCATTCACGTCCCAAATATCCTATCTCTTAACGAAGCGGGTTTCGGCGATAGGCTTCCGTCCACTCCATGTCGCTACGAATGGCAGCAGCTCCAGCATGGACTGAGGCAACGAGTAATGGGGGCCCTGGAGCTGATCATTTGGCCAACCGATAGATGTTCGAAATAGCTTCGCGTTTAAGCCTTTCTCCTGAATAGATGAGCACTAATCCAACGACGTGGGTACCACCGAAGTCCAAAGCAGGCCAATGCATCAACAGTTGACTCCCAGGCTCAAAAACTCTAAGTCCACGCATTCTACCATCGGTAGGTAACGGTAGCGGCATAAGCACTCTTCTGTGGCCTCCAATGATATTGTAGTCCCACCATCTGAACCTATGTCTAACGAGAGCGATCCGAACAAGGCAAGGCCTAGAGCAAATGGTCAGCTTTCAGCCCCAATTTGTGATGATGCAGCCAGTGCTTGATACATCACATCAATGACTGCTTTAGCTGCAGGCTAGCCAGCACCAACGGCCGGCATGGCAACATACTAAATCTCCAAACCCGGTCCAATCTTATTGTAGATAGCAGCAGCAGGACTTATCAACCTAAAATTGCCTAGGAGGTGCCTAGCAAAGACGACATAATACTTTTCAAACGTAACATATACTGTGATATAGGACTTGTTTGCCGTTTTTCCAAAACCAAGACCCAAGGTTCCATTCTTCAGTTCGTTCTGAGTACCCTCTTTCGCGCCCTGGTCCCCTGCGTGTCATGATGTTAACAAGGCTGCCCCATTCCCTTTGAGATCGAAGAGCTCGAGTTAACGACGGTTTCAGGCTCAGGAAGCAGAATCTATCCGGGATAAGGGCCTGTGTGAGGGCCGAGGTCCGGGTGGGGGATTGTTGGTGATGCTGACTGTGAGTACGCACAATTCGTGAGTCCCTCGATGTCCTTTAGATACCAGATTGCTGTGCCGGTGCTTATTTACCCCACAGTCTGAGTGGCTGAAAGACAAGTAGAAGACTAGGGCAGTAGATCAACAAGACAGGTTTGGCTGCAGGGGACGCAGGGCAACAACTCAATTAGAAGACAGTTGTGGGTGAATTTGACTCCAGCACCACCCATTCCAATCTTCCCTGGTGCATGCACATCCTCGCATTTGCGCACGGCTGAGGGTTCTTCGATCTCAAATAATTGGAGAAGTACCTGTGGACCAATGGCGGCAACGGTCTCCGTACTTTGGTTCAAAGCCTTCCGGCAAGATTGCAGGCAGCATCCGGCCCTCGAGAAGCGATGGCTGACTATGCGGAATCCTCAAACCTCTCGTGACTGATCTGGATAGCTAAGGCAGGATCATGTACCAGTGTATGCTCGGTTTGGCAGGGAGGGTCAATATCATTGTTCGGCTTTGCGGATATGCACAGCAGTCTCGGTCTCATGGTATACGTGCCGTCACAGAATCCTGAACGCCAAAAACGCTCCAGAAGCCTTGAGCTCTTTCGGTGGGCTACAGACATGCTAGTTTGGTACATGCTCATTGCAGTATGTCTCTCCCACGCTCCCCAAATGTTGCTGACAGATGCCCTCGGCAGCTGTCCTCAATCTAAGTCTCCTGGTGCTCGATATACTTCGATAAAAGCTCATTCATCCTTCGTACAAGTGCACCCAATGGTTTTCCCACAGCATTCACATCCGGTATAGAATAATAGGGCTCTAAAAAGCAACAACGGCCTATCAGATCCCATATTCGAGGGGACTCATGGCAAAACGACGATTCTTCAGCGAGTCAAACGTTTAATCAGGCCCAAGACCTCAAATACCCTCCCATTTCTCGAACCTAAAAAGCACCAATACGAGGTCTACATAGGTATCTTGCAGGCGCTTCTTGGGGAAATCGTGCTGGGCCGCTCGACATGCCATCCATGGCTGCATACATCTTTCGAGGCTCTGCAAGATCCGGCCTATTCGCGTCCGACACTTTTCCTAGGGGCCTGATGCAATATCAAGGGGTGGTATTCCGTCAGTCTTGAGCTCTCCACATCAAAAAGACGCTACTAGTGTCAGGGGAGGATACATGTGCCGCGCTGCCACCCCTTTGATGGCCAACCTCGTCCACCCCAAGCGGTAGAACTCCGAAATTTTCCCCTGATGAGTGGACCCCAGCCATCGAAGCGATACAAGTACGCAAGAAAAGTCTTCAAATACCGAGGCCTAACGAAGATACACCCTTGGTGCTCGATGGCAACGTCGTCGGTAGCCACTAGCAGCTCCACCAGCAAGAATTGTGAAAATCAGGATCGCCGCAGCGTTATTAGGGAGTAATCGCCCACTTCTACCCTTCATTCTTATTTGTCTCCGCCGCTTTCCCCTGCCGCATCTGCTCAGCATCTCAACAGTTTCGAGCTATCAGCTTGGCTCACCTATCCATGCTTGTGTATATCCACACCTATACAGCTAGCTATCACGCCTCAGGTATCCTGTCGCTTGAGGGGAGTGGCTCTCCACGATCAGCTTTCCCTCCTTGTCGCAACCAGTTGCAGCAGCGCCAGCTTGGCCGTCGGCTGTATGGGCTTGCGGACTTGGAGCTGAGTTTTTCGGCCAACCAATAGAGACCCTGAATGTCTTCATCTTGCAGCTTTTCTTCCAGCTTTCGTCCTGGCCAGAGGAGCACTAAAGAACCCATGAGCGGGCCGTCCAGGGGACAGCGACCTTCACATCATAGGGAGGCATCGACTGAGTACAGTGTACTTAGAATTTGGGGCCAAAGATGATGGACGGCAACTGAAAACTCGGGATTGAACGCCGCACAAATTCTCAGAAAGGTTGAGTCGGGCTATTGCTAATTTAAAGTCTCCAGCGATTAGGTGTCTATATATCGGAGTCATGAGACAACAAAGCTAATGGCCTACATAACGCTCATGGAATATCTGTGCAACATGAAATAAGTCTACATCTTTCCCGCTCCCCTAGCCACCAAGGATGCCTCATATTGGGTGTATTCTTTTACAAGACCCTTGTTCACCCATGCTACCGCCTAGAATTGTCATCGAATTTGCGATAGTTATCAGCTCCGTCCTTCAACATCCTCTTCTCTTCGCGCCCCTGCAGCTAATGAGTCGCCGGAGCTTCGTTTCTAGCTCTCTAGTTAGCAATAATTCCCGTGAATGCCCTTCAACTCTCGACTTACCAACATCCTGGTAGCTTTATCTCCTGTCCGAAAGATTTGTAGTCATTTGATAAGCGTGTTGTATGAAATGGTCGTAGATGAGGTTGTAAAGCCATCGTTTGCACCCTCAGCCAGAACCACTTGTTGACAGCAGCTCTGTGGGGTGTCTCGGGACGAAGAGGAAGGGCCAGGAGCCGTAGACTGGCAGTCAGTAACCTAAAATAAATCCTAAAGCAGCTTTCGTCAGCCAAGCCTTCGTAAATGCATTGAAGTAAAGTCGATCAAACCCGAGTCTTGAGGATGGCAGCGTTCATCGAGCCCGAGTAGAAGGCATCCCTGTTTACAAACGGAGCTATGTGGTGCTCTCCGACCTTCGTTCATTGAATCAATCTATGTGGAGCCTTCAGCCTACTCGATAATGACGAACAAGTCTACTAGCCGCTGCCTGTTTCGATCGCGGCTTATGAAGAGTTACGGCCTCAAAGCCAAGACACTAATGCAAGTTTCGGCCATCCTACTATTGCCTTACCCTAAATTTAAAGTTCTTTAGAACTTCCTTGGTGATCTTTGCAACCATAGACCAAATGGCAATCATTAGTCCACGAGGCGATGCAGTATTATACCCAGAGTCTTGTTTGAGGCTGAGGGGTAAGCCAGCAACAGCCGATTCGATGGACTCAACTCTGCCTGCACAAAACGATGTTTCGAGCGACCAACCTGAGCAGACGCCTTCATCAAAGAGCTTTATCGTTCTGCCCAGTCCGCAGTCGATCAGCGATGCAGAAAGTAATCTGGACCCGGAAACCTCACCAGCCATGGACAGGGTGTCTCGTCTTTTGTATTTACGTTCGTCAGCGACTCAAGTGAAAGTGAGCGGCAGTGCTCATTCGAGGACTGGAAGTCGGTACGATATAATCTTGCGAAACTTCATTGAAAGATTGACTTCGAAACGGGTTCACAGGCGTTGGATAACGTCTTTCTACACATCTACGACGTCCTTCCGCCATATGATAACCCGAACAAGTTCAAGAAGATGGTTCCTAGTCGACTTGAAGTCTAATCAACGGTCGCAGCTACCATGCAAGCTCTGAGCAGCAGAACGCTGTCGCTCGGCAGTCCGTGGTCTATTCAGAATTCTGACTTCAGATGAGGCCGGCGAGACGCAGACGTCAAGACGACGCAAATTCCTCTACGGATGATCTCGACCCACTTTCAGTGGGTCCGACGATGGAACAAAGTAGGATCATCATGGATTGGGCCCACGCTCTGACCTGAGATATGCCATCTCGCTTCTTCATCGACAGCACTGTTCTAATCACAACCTAGCTTTACGTGACGCCTTGTCCCCGCAATTAGCCTTTCTTGTCGACATCGAGACGTTCGATAGCTTCCTTCGCTAGCCAACCGAGCGTGTATCTCATCCAAAGCATATTTGAGCACGCAGAGCGAAGTCATTCCATAGTCTGGGCAATTTTATAGCTCGCTGACGGCTAAGATGCATTACAAAGTCAACAGTAATTCAGCGATCGATCCTGATCGGGAAAGGAAGACTGTGCTACTGAGTTCGAGTGAAGATCGATCACTTCCCCGAAGGGTTACCCATCGACAAAAGACATTGATTATCCTACTGTCCTCTCTACCAAGCAAAATTTGCCTTCCAGAAGACTTTTGATGAGGGAAATGGGTCCTTCTTCGACTCTTTCACGGATAGAAAGTCGTGGACAATATCTAAAAGTTTCGAATAAAGACAGCGACGACTTCCTTGATCGTACAGTCTGTGGTACGATGCTCAAGATATCCAGTTGTCCGCTCAGTCAAGCAACCAATTCCGCCACTATCCGCTTTCTCCATCCAGCATTCTCGCCAGCATTCGTTTCCTTGACTCACCGAATCTCGCCAATATTCGCTTCCTCAACCCAGAAACCTCGCCACTAGAAGCTTATTTAAGCATCCATTCCGTCAGTAAGCCGGTATACTGTCACTGTAACGGCAGGAAACTCTCGCAGCGCCAGCACCACCAACTACACCGCGCGCCCCGGAAGCACGACCCTCCACCAGCTGGACCGCTAGCAACTGATTAATAATCATCTCACCGTACCTCAGCATCACCATCGCCGCAAGTCCAATGAGTCTCCCCAGAGCACCATGATGCACTCAATGACCCCATCCAATCCCAAAGATAAGGCTTCCCAAATCCTGCTAGATCTGGAGTGGGAAAGAACATGCCACAAATGGGCGCAGGCATGGGAATGCAAATCATGCCAGCTCTTACAGTTACCCTCTGTCAACCCCTCCGGAAGCTCCGGATTCCCTACATTGACCGATGCATACTCTAGGAAAGTCAATCTCGTCGTCCGTCAACAAGTCTTGCTAGCCCAATTAAAGATGCTGTCCACCCTTGGTACGTTAATATTGGAAGACGCTCTTCGCACGGTACCTTACGCATCATACTTGGCATCAATATTGTCACAAGGAAACCATCCCTCCTTTGTTAAATCAGGCTTAAAGGCTGCAGATCTGCTGCTCAATCGACTGGCGTCAATATACGGTCATCATTTCTATCGTGAAGGTGTAATAGCGGAAGTGAGCAAGCCTGCTAGCAAAGCTACAGCCAAGGTCGAGAACCATGTAGAAGCCATCAAGGCAGAACCCGAATCCGAACTTGCAAAGCCCACGCCTGGCACATCAAGCAACGCCCTGGAACAGCCCAATGTTTCAAATGATATTGTATACCATGCTGACAGGAGCACTGGATCTCGACTTTTTGCAACCCGGAGGCAGTGAATTACAGACCACTCCTTCATAGGCTTGTCAAGGAGCTGTGTACGGCCCCAGTGCCATCTATTCGGTGATCTTTTTGCTTAGGTTTGGTTCTTCTGAACACATTTCGCAACTCAGCGACTTCTTTGAATCTATCCCTGGACGACAATACCTCAGCCACGGACTTGCCGTTGAACCCCTAGACCGCCGAAATCAGCGATGCCGGTGACGCCAATGTGTAGTGGAAATGTCAAACACATTTGAAACCCTGGAGTTTAATCGAAAAAGGTGTGATGGCGTCAGATATGGCGTCAGATATGGCGATTCGGATTCGTTGCGAAGAAGTCATTGGGATAACTTTGTCAGCAGTCCCGTTTGTTGGTCCTTATAACTTGTCACCTGCTCGAGTGCAACGGGCCAATGTTCCAAGCTGATCTGGAGAAAGGTCATGGTGATGCCAAAGGGGATGCTGACCTTCTCAAAGACGCATTCGTGGATGATTCGGGAGTTTGCCCTGACATTGATAACAATAACATGGCCATTCCAAATCGTTGTTTGAACGAGTAGGAAGCACGATAGAAGAGCCCTGACATTGATAACAATAACATGGCCATTCCAAAGGACAATCACCTCAATGGGAGCCTTCTGGATCAGGAGGATAGACTCCTATCGAAAGCAATGTGTTATAGATGATGAGGTCGCACTACTCGTTGTGTTAGATACAGCTGGACAGGAAGAATACTCAGCAATGCGAGAGCAATACATGCGCACAGGCGAAGGGTTCCTACTGGTCTATTCGATCACATCAAGACAGAGCTTCTCTGACGATGTAGTCAAACTTGCGCCGGATATTTCACAAGACGATGAATTTCCCCTCTCAAAGGAGGAAGCAAACCTTGCGAAGAGATCCTTACTTTCCAGCAACAAATACTGCGCGTCAAGGACAAGGACTACTTCCCAATCACATGGCCATTCCAAAGGACAATCACCTCAGTGGGACCCTGCTGGATCAGGAGCTTGATAATATGTCAAACATACTGACAACAACGACTGCAAAATCAAAATCCAGTCATATAAAACGGGAGGTACAGTCCAGCTCTGTCGAAGGAAGTACGGTCGTGCAGAACTTTGAGCAGATACAGTATATCGCAAGCGATTATGTAGCATTCTATCTTCAGAAAATGCGTTCTCATTCATATATCCAGCAGCTCAATATCTACAATACTGCGACATGACACTATCATGGCAGAACAGTCGTTGATATCCAGTACAAGGATATAATGTCCTAGTTTAACGTGACAATAACAAAACCGCTAGAGTGATGGTGTCGGACCAATTAGTATACTCAGCTTCACCATTCCAGCATCTTCTACCCTTATGACTTGCCACCTACATTGTTCATTCCTTTTGTATACGAGATGGCCCTTTGCATGATATCATGTAGCCAGACATACACGTGCTCCCTTCTCCATATCACAAGTCGATATTTACTCTAGATGAACAAACAGTAGGCTCTGTTGGTCGTCCTCCCTTTTCAAATATGCGCCGAATTCACTCAGAGCGTGAGAAATTTACTCTCCCAGCAGCATACTCCTCGATGTCAAGTACAATGAGCCGTGTCTTCTACCGAGATGATGCTCGACCCGGCAGCAAACGCGAGAACTCGTCCCCCTGATTCCTTGAAAAATACTTTTCCTACGCTTTTCACACGCCTCTCTATCCACATCTCTGCTATTTTCACACAAGACACGATGCTGTGGTTATGGCATATGGTACTGCATCGTCTTCGGCGGACTAAACTCCATCATTCCCTCCTCCCCTTCTCCTTCCTTGCTCCCAACTCTCCGTCAACAGCGCCTCCTCAAGCTCGTAATCATTAATTCCTTGCCCCAAACCGCGACTGTAGTTTTCATCCTCCATGGGTGCAAGCTCACCAGCGATTGGCCCCTCGTGGTGTTGCTCCCATTGATCCCCCGGCTAGGCTAGCCCCGCCTAATAGTACATTTGGCCGACTCCTGTATCACTTGCGAGTGGGACACTTCCATCGATAACCGGGGACCAGACGTGTTCTGTATTGTACGTATTCGACGGCCGCCCTTGAGCTTGATGAGTAATGTAGCCATTGTGCAATGATTGACGAGCATCGTGCTGCTGAGGAGGCCTATGCTTTGTTGGGGTCTGATATTGGTACATATTCGACGGAGCTTGCATAGGTTGTTGAACTTGCTGAGTGTGCATCTGCTTGGTTGAAGAGAAAGCGCCTTGTCTTAGGACCGCAGCACCGCCTTGTGGATGGCCCGCGACCCTTGTGGGATCCACCATTGCCCGTCGCTTCGAAACATCATAACAAAGGCTATTCACAGAGTTTTTATTGCTAGTCACAGAGTCTTCTGGTATGTCTAGCATGGTGTTACTGGACAGGAGAGCGGACCTCGCTGAAGGAAGATGATCTCCGATGGCTCCGAAGCTTTGGGTTGTTCTTCCACTCGATGAAGACGAAGATTCGTAGGTATATACGATAGACTTTCCAGAAGCAGTGGCACCGTCAATCAGCTCTGATAGAATCTTACCACCTAGGACCAGTATCTGCAAGCTACTCCTAAAACGGCTATTTGTCCAATGATGACTTCCTCATCTTAACTTTGACAAAGCCTGTTCGCTAGGCACCTTCCTAACAGCAGTGGGATCATTTTCATCGCTCTCAGTAATTCTTAGACCTTTTAAGAGTCTACTATCGTCTTGCAGTGGGTCTCTCCTCGGTCCTCCAGCTGAGATAGTCCTGCGGAATAGTCCATTTGGCCGATTTCTGTATGATTTGGGAGCAGGATGCTTCCAGCAATGGAAGGAGACCAGGAGGAAATTATAAGAAGGATAGTAAGATAGTGGACTGGCCAGCGAAGGATCAGATACGTTGGGCAAATTTGTATTGTATCGTAGATTCTCCACGATCATGTCGAGATTGTCATTGGCTCGTATCGCGTCAATGATTTTGGTAACCCCGGTCATGGGGCATGGCTTTATCGCTCTGATAATAGTGATGGCTGATTCCTTCTCTCTTGTTATCGCCGTTGTTCTTCTCCTCGTGGTAGATTTGCGGCTCTGGCCACTATGGGAATCGTAGGAACAGCGCGTATTGTATGAGGCTTAGCATGTGGAGCAGCTCGATGGAACGCCATCGCGCTATTGAGATCAATTTAATTTTCTTCGCTAAGGGAGACGAGCGATAGGGTGTATCGTGGCGCCGCGGTGATATTCTCTGTCGAGGACGCGGTGGAGGAGATTGTCGTGGGCGGGGGGTACGGCTGGCGGTATGGGTGTGGTGGCAAGTGGAGGGGGGTGCGAAAGGAGAGAATTGAGGGTTGGGAGAGTTGGGTTTGCGGGGGGTGGTGTAGAGTGTGGAGGATGACTGCCGAATGATTATAGAAGAAAGCTTTCAAGATAATTCAAGAAAGGTCTTAGCCCAAAACTCTACCGCTCAACCGAAATGGCCCCGGCTCTGTTTGTTCGTTGTAGTAATCTTCTTGTATCAAAAGTACCCCGCATCTGCAGATGTAGAGAACGAGTGAGGCAGAAAGTACGATACTCTCGCAAGGCTTTCGACTCTCCAGCTCAAGTTTGATATAAATATAGCCCGTAGCATTGCAGAATATCACTTCTCAGCCCTATGCCCAGCGCAGCCGCATGAACAATAGAATAGCTCCATGGAATGCTAACTAGATCATCGTCTCAGACCTAAAGGGTTATGAGCCTGAGTTCAGTGCAAGCGCGTTGCTAGATGGCCTCCTTCATACAGTCAAATACCTCGCGTCATATCCTATGTGCTATATCGATGGGTTGGAACATTGCTGCGGTTCAGCACATTCGAGATATTACGGCTCGATAACGACATGCTATCCCTACTCTCTCAATCAGCCTCACTCTAGATATGAGTTACGAGCCTAGAATAAGCACAATCGGGCGGAGACAACTCGAAATAAGGTCGACCTCGAGCTGGAGGTGAGCCACAAGCCTGATACGGTGGGAATGAGCAGAATTGACACAAGAATAGCAGAAACGAGCAGAACAGGCCTAATACAGGCGGTCGGGCTGAAATAACACAAGAGATAGGACGACTGGGAAATGGAGAATGGTGCTAGCAGGGGCATGTTAGTAATGTCCACATCGCGTCGAGGTCAAGAAAAGAGGTTACAACTCAAGCAAGTCGTGGACGCCATTCAAAAAGCCCTTCTAGAGGCCATTCGACATCCTTGGTACTCCGCTGGTAGGACGAAAAGCTGCGAAATCGAGTTGCAAGAACGAGATAACAATGTCCTTATTGCTTGGCTGAAGAACTCAGCTCTGGAGCCCCTATCCCCTGCAGCGAACGACCAAGCTGGCGCTACTACCAATGGCCACGACAAGGAGCGGAGGCCTATCGCTGAGACCCCCTCCATCTGAGGGAGAAGATACCTGGGGTAAGACCGCTGGCTATGCTATATATAAGCTACATACAGACGTGGGTAGGTGGGGCAAACAGATCGCTCGAGAATTTATCAGGCTGCTGAGCAGGTGTAGTCGGAAAAAGCGATGGAAATAAGAGGAATAGGAATGGGTGACGTACCCTACCAATACTGCTTCGTCGATCGCGCTTTCTCTAACATCCGCCGGCAGCACTGCTAGTGGCCACCAGCGACGATACTCCACCGGGCACTAACCCCCAGCTAAATTGGAGCAATTAATCAGTACTCTTCCCGCTCTTCTTGAACGAGCGAGGCTTACGGGCTTGAGGAGGCTATATAGCGGATTTACGGGGAGCTATAGCTACTTGGAAAAGGTATAAGGTCTAATCATGAAGGGAATCGTTAAAAAATGTCACTTCTCAGGTCTAAACCAGGTAGCGCAGCCACATGATTAGCAGATACCTCCATAGATTCCCAAATAAGTCATCATCTCAATGTCAAAATGTACAATTCATAGATATTATTGCTACCACCAGCGGCGGTGACCACGATCCATGGATGGTAGAGATTTCTATGGAGAATATCTACCAAATTTATTCAACTACGGCAACTTGGCTCTGTTATATCCTTTGTCGCTGCCTATCGCCCAGCGGTACCACGTCGCTGCCCCTTTCCACTATTATTGCTCCTAGTGACTCATCGTCGGTCCCCCTTTGGAACCCTCTGACGCATACTCGAAATATATAGACAGTTGGGAATACTACCCCCATTCATCCCCCCATGGCATGCAATTGAGCACTTGGTATTCGATGAACTTTGTACGGAGTTGATGATGAGTGAGGAGGCGTTGAGGTAGAGGTTGAAGACGAGGGGGAATGTACAAATCGTTTGTCGGTGAAGAGAGGCGAATGGCTTTTTGTGAGGATTGGTGGATTCAAAGAAGGCGAAACTGATCAAATGCTGATCGTCTTGCCTTGTCATGGCGGCTTTAAGGTACAAAAGAAAAGCTTCGCAAGCTGCAGTGATAAAAGTATCTACCTGAGCGCGCGATGATGAGGTAGTAGTTTCATTGCTCCAATCTAGTTGAGGGTTAGTGCCCGATGGTGTCGTCGCCGGTGGCCACTAGCAGCTCTACTGGCGAATATTGGGAGAATGAGGATCGCTGCAGCATCATTTGTAGATGGCAGTATGCAAACTAGCCCTTGCTCTTCTTCGTCTCCACCGCTTTTCCCTGCCGCATCTGCTTAGCATCTGAATAGCCTTTTAAGCGATCCGCTTGCCTTACCGCTATGCCGTCTAACCTTATCAGATTCACTCGCTCAGGCCGTTGTTTGAAGTAGACCCCCAGTTCCTCACTGACCAACACCTCTCTAGCTACTGACTCCCCCCCCGCGAACTTCCCCGCCGTAAATTCCACTTCTTGCTCAAGACTCCGCGATAGCCCCTTAATCAGAGATCCCGTTCTAAGCAGAAGGACTGTCTGATTGTTGCCTCCGCCGTCTAGATGCCGCAGAGGCGGCCGCTATCGGGGACCGTATCACTACTGAGCAGGAGCGAATTCGTCAACTCCAGAGCGGTGAAGTTGAAATAGAAGAAGACTTTGAGGAGACCTCTGGTCGCAAGATGGAAGAAGCTTGTGGCAGAAGCAGACCCGAGCGAGCGATTATAAGGTAGGAGTTTCATTGCCGGCCTAAGGGGAGAGGAGCTCGTAGCAGAATTAGACCTGAGCGAGCGATGATTACCTTATAGGAAATAGGTGTTTCCATAAGGGCCTGTCAACTGCCTGTTAGGTTGAGCGGTACGTCTATTGCCGAAGAAGGTACACAAGGGCTTGACTATCTAGCAAGCCCCTGTCAACAAGATGTTGATCTCAACTAAGGTTAAACTTCAACAACTGTTGAACAGGCGCGTCTGTTAACAGGTTGTTGACAGGGGCTTGACTATCTAGCAAGCCCCCGTCTACCTTCTTAATACAATATCACTAATCCCATTCTATCACTTACTTAGCTAGTTCCTTTATTTTTCCTTATCTAGTCTATTATAACTATTCTAGTATATTCTACTTTCTATTCTAATAACTATTATATTATAAGACTTTATATATATATATAAAGTATCTTCTATAGATTTTAAATAATTAAATAATATATTATTTATTTATAAATTAAGTCTTAGTATTATAATAATTATAAGTTTAAATTTAAATTTATTAATTAAGTTAATTATTTACTAAGTAATTAATTATTATAGAAAAGTCTTTAATTTTTTTTAAAGTAATAATTTATCTTAATAATTATTAAGTAATATAATAAAGATATTATTAAGTATAGGAAAATAAATTATTCTTATAAATATTTTATAATAATATAAATAACTTATAATTATTAAATTTAATATAAAACAAATAAAAACTTAAACTTATATAAAATAATTTTAAAATAATTTTATTTATAATAATTTTTAATTCTATTAGCTATAGGCACTAGTAAGTACTCTTATTAAAAAATCCTTACTATATATTAAAAATTACCTACTATATACTAGTATTATATAATAAGCATAGTTAATGCCTATTTAGCTATTACTTAGTATTCTATATAGTTATAGAAGTTTTTTTATCCTTATAAAGTCTAATATTACTATTATAATACTACCTCCTAAAAAGAATCTACTTAGATAGGCTTATAAGTAGAGGTTTAGTATCTTTAATAAAGAATAGATATAAATACTATAGATATTAAATTAATTATATTTAAATCTTTTTAATTATTTACTATTTATTATGCTAGTAAGAATACTTTAAATAAAGTTAAAGTCTTTAGTTATTTTATTATTAGCTATTCTATAATAAAAAACTTTAAAATAAATAACTCCTTTAAAGGAGAAGTATTAAAGTAAAAAAGGTTAATATATTAAGGATTATCTAATATATTTTAGTAGAGATGTAATCTTAATAATAATAAGTTAATCCTTACTACCCCTTAGTCTTTTATATAGTCTTTTCACATCCTAGATAGAACCTAATAAAGAGTTAAGCTTAAAAGAATATCTTAATAGGCCTATTATTCCTATTATTCTATCTTATCTTACTTAATAAGCTAAAGAAGCTCTTAGACTATTATTAAACTTCTCCCCTTACTCCTACTAATAGTCTAATAGAGGTTTCTAAGGTATTAGTAAGGGATTAGATCTAAAAAAGTCCTAAAAAGACTTTAAAATAGATTTTTAGTAGATAAAAAAAATAAAAATTAAATAAAATAAATATATATTTATAATAATTAATTAAAATAATAGTTAAAAAAAGAAGGTATTAAATATATTAAAACCTAGAGATAAGAATTATAGTAAGATAGTAACTTTTAATTCTAATCTTATTAAAAAAGCTATAGATAGTCTTTTTAAGCTAAATATTAATTAAAATATTAATAATAAGTTAAGAATTAAGTCTCCTTTTAAAACCTTTAATTTTAATACTTATATTAAGGCTTTCTAAGAGAAGAATATTAATACTTACTTAATCTATATAAGTAATAAGATATATTTATTCTTAAGTAATAATAATCTTAATATTATTAAATATTATTAGAAGATTACTAAAAAGGTAAATATATATACTATTTAATAAATATACTTTAGCTACTAAGTCTTAATATTAGTAATATTATTATATAAGAAGCTAGTAAAGAGTAAGTAATATACTATTTTAACTTAAAATAATATATAACAAAGTAATATTCTTTTAACTTTATAATAATAATATAAAAAGAGATTTAAAGAGTTAAAAATAGATTTTCTTTATTATTTTATAAAGATTATTACTAGTAAGCTTTTATTTATAAGTAAAGTAAATTAGCCTTTATTAAAACTAATTATTATTAAGTCTTTAATACTATTATTATTTTATATATTAATAATTAATTAACTACTTTAATAAGAAGCTACTTATATAGCTAAATTTAATAAGGTAAAGTATAAAGTATTATTAGTAAGATAAGTTTTATAATAACTAGTAGCTATTAGAGTAGCTTAGTATTAGTAGTTAACTACTATAGATATTATATTAATACTATACTAGCGTAGATAAGTAGAATATATTATATTACTCTACCTTATCTTAATAAGCTTAAAGAGTATATACCTTATAATAGTAGAATCCTTAATAATTAATTCTTTAATATAAATTAATATCTACTATTACTATTTTATACTTTTAAGTAATCTTTAATAATTTTATTATATAATATTAGTAAAGTATAATAAATTTATATTATAGTTTTAATTACTTTAACCTTTAAGATTAAAGGCTTAAAGTAGAGTAAGATAGTATCTATATAAAACATTACCTATAAAAATATATAAAAGCCTATAAATAGATTATAAATAGACTTATTAAAATTAACTATTAATATAAATATATAATAATAAAGAATTTAATAGCTAAAGTTATAAATAAAGGAGCTTTAAGCTACTATAGTTAAGTAGACTATTAAAGAGATATTATAAAATTCTAATAATAGACTAAGTAAAGGCTATATAAATAAGCTAGATAGACCTTTAATAAAAAAACTTTATTTAATAACTTAAGTAATATATTTATATTAATATTAAAAATAATTTACCCTAAAAAAATATATCTATATTATAGAGTATTAGAAGGGGAATATATTTACTAATTTATTAATATTAAAATTAAATTTTTTTTAAATTATAAATATTTTACTACTAATAAAAATAAGATCCTTTACTATATAGAATTACTTAAAAGTAATATATTATTATAGTAGTAAAGTTAGTTTAAGCTAAAAAATATTAATAAATATATCTTTAAATATTTCTATAATTTCCTATTAGATTTAGTAGTAGACTTAATAAACTATAGACTCCTTATATATAAACGCTAGAATAGCATAAAGTAAAATAAGAAATAAAAGATTTCTATCTTTAAAATATATTTAAAAAAGTTAAAAATCTACTTAAAACCTCTACTAAAGATCTTTAAGATAAATATATTCCTTAGTAAGCTATACTTAAATATAAAAAATAAAATTTTAAATATTAATAATATACTAACTATATAGGAAAATATCTTAGCTCTTATAATTATATAAGAAAGAATCTTTAAATAATTTTAGTAGAAATCTATTAAGCTTAATTATAAAGATAAATCCTTAAAGGAGCATATCTTAAAATACCTTAATAATAATAATAAAAAGCCGTTATTAAAATACTTTAAGAAAAATAAAGATAAAGATAAAGATAAAAATTAATAAAAACCTAAATCTACTATAAATACTATAAATAAGTTAGATAATAAGACTAATACCTACTTTATATATAAAGGAAAGAGATATTAGAAGAAGAATTATTTATAGAGAGATAATCTAAATTTTACCTTAATTAATTTAATATAGTTAAAAAATAATAATACTTTATTATTAGAGTAATAATAAAATAAGAAAAAAAAAGACTAATAAAAGCTCTTAATCCTTTATATCTTAAAAGTTAGGTAATAGCTTAGGATATATCCTATCTCTTTAAGAGATTAATTAATTCTAAAGTTAAGATTAACTTAGTTACTTAATAATTTATAATATAATATAATTTATAGCTAAAATATATAGTCTTATTAATATTAGTATAGCTAAGTAAGTAAGGTACTTATTATTATAAAATATATTAGCTAAGTTATAAAGTTATTAATAACTAAAGTTAAAAAAAAAGTATAGCTCCTTATTCTATACTATTAACTAAGAAGATTTTAATTTAATTATTAGAATATCTATACTCTATAAATTAAGTATTATAATAAATATACTAGTATATTAATAGTAATATTAAGTTAATATTAAATAGCTATAAATTAATAAGCTAACTAAGTTTATATAAATTTTATAATAAAAGTAAGAAGTATTTACTATAATCTATATTTATACTATAATAGTAAAATAACTTTAAATTAATAAATCTAATATATTAACTATTCCTTATAAATTATGAGAGTTTAAGGATATTTTCTTAAATAAAAAGATAGGAATCTTATTTAAATAGAAATAAAAAAATTATATTATTAAATTAAATAATAAGGATCTACTATATAATCTTCTTTATAACTTATTAAGAGTAAAGTTAATAGCGCTATATTACTACCTTAATAATACTTTAGTAAAGGGATAGATAAAATATTCTATTTTATTTATAAAAATATTTATCCTCTTTATATTAAAGAAGGATAGAGAGTTATATCTCTATATAAATTATTAAGAATTAAATATAGTAACTATAAAAAATAGATATTTATTATTCTTTATTACTAAGATATTAAACTACATATATAGTACTAAGAGGTTTTTAAAATTAAACTTAAAAAATATATATTATTATATTTATATTAAGTATAGTAATAAATAGAAAACTATATTATATATACTATAATTATTTTAAATATTTAGTTATATTATTTAAGCTTATAAATACTTCTATTACTTTTTAAGTATATATTAATAAGGCCTTAGTTAAGCTAGTAGATATAATATATATAATATATTTAAATAATATACTAGTCTTTATAGAAGAGTTAGTAGACTATTAATAATATATTAAATAAGTGCTATAATAGCTTTAATAATATTAATTATATATAAATTTAAAGAAGTATATATTTAATACTACTTAAATTAAATTTTTAAGATTTATTATATTAATTATAGGTATAGAGATAGATCTATATAAAATTATTACTATTAAAAAATAACTAAAATTAAAGATTTATTAAAAAGTCTAAGTCTTTTTAAGGTTTATAAACTTTTATTATTATTTTATTTATTATTATTTTATTATTACTATACCTCTTACTAGCCTTTTAAAAGATAATAAGAAGAGTAGGAAAATAAAACTATTTAAATAACTTAATAATATAAAGTAAGTATTTTAATAGTTATATTAAAAGTTTATAAAAGTATTATTACTATAATATTTTAATCTAATATAGAAAATTAGGATTAAAATTAATATATTAGCCTTTACTATTACTAGTATTTTATCTTAACTTAATAATATAAATTATTAATAGCTTATAGCCTTCTAATTATATAAAATAATATTAGTAAAGTAAAATTATAAAATATATAATTAAGAACTATTAATAATAGTAGATATCTTTAAGTAATAGTAATATTATTTAGAAAAAAGCTTATATTTAATTAAGATACTAATAAATTATAATAATCTATAAGAGTTTATAAAGTTAAAAGAGTTAATATTATAGTAAATATACTAGGCGCTTAAGCTTATAATATATAATTTTAAGATAATATATTATATAGGGAAAACTAACCTTATTAATCCTTTATTAAGAAGGTTTAATTATAAAGGTACTTTTTTTAATAATATAACTCTCCTACTAACCTTATAAAATAAGTTATTATTATAGTTAGAGGAAGAATCTAAGCTATATATATATACTAATAATAATATATTATAGATAGCTTTCTTAATTATAGGTATTTAAGTAGTAATATTAAGAAAAACTATAAAAAAACTTATTAAGAGTCTTTATAAAGAGCTTTAGAGATTATTAAAATAAGTTATTTATAAACTATAAGACCTTAATAAATAGGTTATAAAGTTCTAAAAAGGTAAAGATATTATTATAGTATAGTATTATATAGCTTATATAAATTAATCTTTTAATAAAAAAGATCTTCTTAAATATAAAAGGTAACTATATATACTAAAAGATAGTATTTTATAGTAAGAGTTAATTAGTAGATACTATAATAATCTATTAATAAAATATTTTAGTATTATAAAAATATTAGAGCTCTTATAGCATAAATATTATTAGGCTAATATTATAGAGTAAATATAAAGCTATATTAGAATTTATAATATCTATTAAAGGATAAAGGTTCCTTAATATTATTTTTATAGAGAATTATAATCCTTACTCTTACTAAAAGAGCTATAGTAAAAGTTAGCTATAGATTTTATAATAGGATTATTTTTAAGTAAGTATAATAGTATTATCTATAATTCTATTTTAATAATAATTAATAAATTTATAAAAATAACTTATTATCTTTCTACTAAAAAAATAATTATAGCTAAAGAATTAATAAAGCTTTTCTTCTTTAAAATATTTTACTAGTTTAATATATTAGTAGGTATAGTAAATAATTAAGATACTCTATTTATTAATATTTTTTAATTAAGTATTTATTATTATATTATAATTAAGTATTTATTATTATATTATAATTAAGTATTATATAAGTACTACCTTTTATCTATAAATAAATAATTAAATAAAAAAGTAAAACTAAATATTAAAATACTTCTTATATATATTTATAAATTTAGAGTAGACTAACTAGGCTAAGCTATTACTTATTACTAAATTTATATATAATAATAGTCTTTATAGTAATATTAGCTACTTATTATTCTATATATAATATAGTTACTACCTTAATATTTATTAAGAAGTTAGGGATAGCTCCTTAAAAGAGAAGGTACTTATAATAAAGAAATATATAAAGTAATTATAAAGCTACTAAAAAAAATTAGAAGTATACTAATAGTATATTATTAAAATATAAATAAAATACTATAATAAAAACTACTTATAAAAAGAATATAAAATAAATAAATTAGTAATATTATTAATTAAGAACCTTAAATAGAGGTAACTTAGTAAGAAGTTATTTTATTAATTTATTAGCCTATTTAAGATAAAGGATAAAGTTAAGATATAAATATATTACTTAATATTATCTATAAATTATTAAATTTATAATATCTTTTATATATTATTACTTAAGCCGTATTAGCTATATAATAATATAGAGTTAATAGAATTTATATAGCCCTCTAAACTTATTAATAATAAGGAATAGTAAGAGGTAGAAGAAATTATTAATAAAATATAAAATAAAAAAGGTATTTAATATAAGATTAAGTAAATTAAGTAGAGTAATATCTATAATTAATAAATACTAAAAGTAGAGTTTAATATTATACTAATATTAAAGCACGCTTATAATAAGTAGATATAATAATAGTAAAAGCTAAAGAAAAAATTAACTTAAATTATAATATATTAAGCTATTTAATATAATAGAACTATATTACTATTATGCCTAGTTAAAATAAAGAGATAATTATAGAGACTAAGTAAAGATAAGTAGTTATATATTTAGTAATATTATAGAGATAAAGGAATAGTATTATTATTTATTAAGATATAAGTACTATACACTCACTATAGGTTATTAATAAGATAAAGAATAAAAGGATTAATAATATTAAAGAAGTATTTAAAGAACTTATATATTATAGCTAATATATTATATTATAGCTAATATATTAGTATTATATCTATAGTAAGTAAGTAGTAAATTTTAGCTATAAAAATATTTAATATTATAGAAGGAAAACTCTTATTATTAAGAAGATAACTTTAAGATATAAGTACTACTAATATTAAACTTTAAATATTAAATACTAGAAAAAATAAAATAAAAATATAATTAGGCCTATATAAGAGTGGTTAGTATATATGATAATTATATAAAATTAACTTATTATTAAGGCCTCTTTTTTTTTTTTTTTTTTTTTTTTTTTTTTTTTTTTTTTCTACTCTCTTCTTCTTCTTTCTTCTCGCCTCCTCTCTCTTTTCTAAGGTATAATCCTTAAGGATCTAATTATATTAGTATTAGACTATATATAGTATATATAAAGTATAATAATATATCTAGACCTCTATTTTCTTTTTTTTTTTTCTCTTATCTTTTTTTTCTTTTTCTTTTTTTTATCTTTATCTTCTTCTTTATTTTTCTCTTCCTCTCCCTTCTCCTACTCCTCTAACTCTCTCTATAGAGAGTTAGCAGCGAGTATAGTATAGTTATATAAATAAAAAAAAGAATAAAGATAAATATTATAAATAAGAAATATAGAGATAATTTAGCTTATTTCCTATAATAAGTTAATATAGTAATATAAAATAAGAATATTACTTACTAATATCTTTATTCTTTTTAATAGTAATATTAACTACTAGGCCTACTATCTACTTTATATCTTTAAAGTTAGAGACTTATTTTTATATTATTAAAAGATCTTTTTATAAAGGCTCTTAATATATAAAGCTACTTTAGGTAATATAGAGGGGTTTAAAACTATAATAGCTAGCACTATTATTTCCCTAGTAAAAAAAAGTAGGATCTAAATCTATTAATAAGTTATAATTATTAATTATAACTATAACTTATCTTATAGTAGGACTATAAGCTCTAATAAGTTTATTTATATTATAAATAAAATAATATTATTAATTAAATATAGATTTTAAGTACTTAAAGATAATTTATATATAAAAGGTCTACTATTAACTATTAATAATAGTAAGTATATATATAGTATATAATATATAGAGAATTTACTAATATAATAAAAAATAACTTTAAAATTATTAATATTAGTCTAAAGTAGTATAATACCTTAATATAAAAAATACTTATAATAATATATTTATTATAATTATACTATATAGTTACTATATAATAACTTACCTTTAATATAGCTACTATTATAATAATAAATAATTAATAAGCTATAAGTGTATTATATAACTAGATTATATAATAAATAATATTAAAATAAGTTTTTATATAGAAGATTCTTTTCCTTTCTTTTCTTATTAAGTTTTAAAGGTTTTTAATAAGCTTTAGACTAATAAGACTATCTTCTCTTAAAATTATATTAGTAGTATAACTATATATAGTAGAAGCTCTATACTAGTAGACTAATATTTAAAAGGGAGAATAACTATAATAACTAGTAACTATTAAGATAGCTTAGTATTAATAGTTAATTATTATAAATATTATATTAATACTATACTAGTATAAATAAATAGAATATATTATATTACCTTACTTTATCTTAATAAGCTTAAAGGGCGTATACCCTATAATAATAGGATCTTTAGTAATTAGTTTTTTAATATAAACTAATACCTACTACTACTATTTTATATCTTTAAGTAATCCTTAATAATCTTATTATATAGTACTAGTAGAGCATAATAGGCCTACATTATAATCTCTTAATTTTAAAATATTAAGTTCTTACTATTAAATTATTAATAATATCTTCTTAAGCTAATTCTAGTATTCTTAATAATAAAAGTAAACCCTTCTTATTAATTATATAAAAGATTATTTTAAACTTCTTAATATAGGCCTAACTATTATAAAGACTTAGTTTTATATAGTAGGTATTATAATAATATATAGAACTTCTATTTATTTAAGTTAGATAAAGTAATTTTATATTCTTAATAAGTTTTATACCCTTTTTAACTATAAAATACTAGCTAATTATATTAATTTTAGCTTTATTATTAAGCTAAACTTCTATTACTACTTNCTTTTTTTTCTTTTTCTTTTTTTTATCTTTATCTTCTTCTTTATTTTTCTCTTCCTCTCCCTTCTCCTACTCCTCTAACTCTCTCTATAGAGAGTTAGCAGCGAGTATAGTATAGTTATATAAATAAAAAAAAGAATAAAGATAAATATTATAAATAAGAAATATAGAGATAATTTAGCTTATTTCCTATAATAAGTTAATATAGTAATATAAAATAAGAATATTACTTACTAATATCTTTATTCTTTTTAATAGTAATATTAACTACTAGGCCTACTATCTACTTTATATCTTTAAAGTTAGAGACTTATTTTTATATTATTAAAAGATCTTTTTATAAAGGCTCTTAATATATAAAGCTACTTTAGGTAATATAGAGGGGTTTAAAACTATAATAGCTAGCACTATTATTTCCCTAGTAAAAAAAAGTAGGATCTAAATCTATTAATAAGTTATAATTATTAATTATAACTATAACTTATCTTATAGTAGGACTATAAGCTCTAATAAGTTTATTTATATTATAAATAAAATAATATTATTAATTAAATATAGATTTTAAGTACTTAAAGATAATTTATATATAAAAGGTCTACTATTAACTATTAATAATAGTAAGTATATATATAGTATATAATATATAGAGAATTTACTAATATAATAAAAAATAACTTTAAAATTATTAATATTAGTCTAAAGTAGTATAATACCTTAATATAAAAAATACTTATAATAATATATTTATTATAATTATACTATATAGTTACTATATAATAACTTACCTTTAATATAGCTACTATTATAATAATAAATAATTAATAAGCTATAAGTGTATTATATAACTAGATTATATAATAAATAATATTAAAATAAGTTTTTATATAGAAGATTCTTTTCCTTTCTTTTCTTATTAAGTTTTAAAGGTTTTTAATAAGCTTTAGACTAATAAGACTATCTTCTCTTAAAATTATATTAGTAGTATAACTATATATAGTAGAAGCTCTATACTAGTAGACTAATATTTAAAAGGGAGAATAACTATAATAACTAGTAACTATTAAGATAGCTTAGTATTAATAGTTAATTATTATAAATATTATATTAATACTATACTAGTATAAATAAATAGAATATATTATATTACCTTACTTTATCTTAATAAGCTTAAAGGGCGTATACCCTATAATAATAGGATCTTTAGTAATTAGTTTTTTAATATAAACTAATACCTACTACTACTATTTTATATCTTTAAGTAATCCTTAATAATCTTATTATATAGTACTAGTAGAGCATAATAGGCCTACATTATAATCTCTTAATTTTAAAATATTAAGTTCTTACTATTAAATTATTAATAATATCTTCTTAAGCTAATTCTAGTATTCTTAATAATAAAAGTAAACCCTTCTTATTAATTATATAAAAGATTATTTTAAACTTCTTAATATAGGCCTAACTATTATAAAGACTTAGTTTTATATAGTAGGTATTATAATAATATATAGAACTTCTATTTATTTAAGTTAGATAAAGTAATTTTATATTCTTAATAAGTTTTATACCCTTTTTAACTATAAAATACTAGCTAATTATATTAATTTTAGCTTTATTATTAAGCTAAACTTCTATTACTACTTTTTATAATCCCTTTTTTAGTAATACTATACTTAGAAATTTTAATCTTAAGACTATATTAAGTTCTTTTTCTTCTTCCTTTATTCTTTAAAGGATACTTTAAATAAAGAATTATCTTTTCTTAATTCTTTAACTATATATTAACTTAATTAGCTTACTAATATTTTATTAAGATTAGTATCTTTTATCTTAATATAAATAATTAAATAGTACTTCTTTTTTCTATAATTATAGTACTTAATATTCTTTAGATCCTACTTTAAGTATATTAAGATATTATTTTCTTTATTTTTAGATATTATATCTTTAGTATTCCTTTCTAATTTATTTTATTAACCTTTAATTTTATTTCTATTCTCTTTTATTAGGGTACTGGCCGTAGTCTTATATATAATTAAGGTAGCTTTTTATTAATTACTTTTTAAGTAAGAAGCTAATACTATAAGTTTATTTTAGGTAATAAGAACTTATTATATATTTATAATAGTTAGATAAAGATTTAGGTATAATCTTATTAAGAGAGTTATCTATTTTTAGTTTTTATAATAGGAAGGTAATTAGGCTTTAAGATTATTTAAATAAGTATTAAATTATTAAACTATTTAATTTAGTCTTTACTCTATATTAGTTATTACCTAAGTAATATCTAGCATATAATTAGCTAGATCTTTAATAAAGTTTATTAAGAATATCTTAAGTTCTTCTTATATTTAGTTAGCTATAAGATATTTTCTTTTATAGTTATATTAAAACTTCTTTATATCCTTAAGATACTATATTATATATAGAATCTTTAACTTATTAATTTTAAAATTATAAGGAGTTAGATAAAAATATATCTTAGTATTTCTAATTTAATCCTAATATTTCCTAAATAATTTCTCTTTATATTTCTTTAAGAAAGAAGGCTTTAATATCTTTTAATATAAGCTTAAATTATTTATTTTATATATAAGGCGCTTCTTACTTATAATATTAATAATAAGTAGAAGGTAAGGAATAGATTTCTTTAATGTTTTATATATAGTTTTTATATAGATAGACTCTATATTATAGCTAGTATAATATAGGGTAAATTTATCTTTATTATACTTTAAAGTATTTCTTATAGATACTATTAATAATCCTTATCTAAGATTAGTAATTTTATATTTAAGTTCTTTAAATTATTTTTACTTTAATAACTTTATCTTTACTTTTTTAGTAAGCTATAAGTATTTATTAAGTATTAAGCTACTAACTTATCTTAACTTATTAATAATATTATTAATTATAGGACTTATTTACTCTTCTTAAATATTTAAGTTATTTTATATTATTAATCTACTTTATTTACTTTTTATTTATAGTTCTATAGCTTAATAGTTATTAGAATATAAACTACTTATAGTAGGTATACTAATTATAAATTAATATCTCTATTAAATAAAAGAATTAGAAATATTATAAAAATATATATATATTAATATAAAATTAAGTATATATTATAGATTATAAAATATAACTAATTTTTAAGGAGGGAGGAAAGGAATAGACTTTTATTCTAACTATATATTAGATAAGTAGATATTATATAAAGGCCTCTACCTAATAGTAATATATTTATATATAATAGGTATATAAGTTATGTAATACTTAGCACCTTCACCTTATTATATAATATATATAAAAATAATTTATTATTAAGGTTATACTCTTTCTTATCCTTCTTTTTCTTTTTTTCCTTTTTTTTTCTATTCTTTATTATCTTTTTCCTTTACCTCCTTATCTCCTCTACCTTCTTTAAGATAAAGTTCTTAAGAATCTAATTATATTAGTATTAGATTATATATAGTATATATATAATATAATAATATATTTAAAGACTTTCTCTCTTTTTTATCTTCTTTTTCTTTTTCTTTTTTTTTCTCTCTTTTTTCTTTTTTTCTTCCTTTTTTTCTTTCTTCTTCTACTCCCTTTATAAAGAGTTAGTAGCGAGTATAGTATAAGTATATAAATAAATAAAAAAATTATAAATAGATATTATAGATAAAAAGTATAAAGATAATTTAGCTTACCTCTTATAATAAGTTAATATAATAATATAGAAAGGAAATACTATTTATTAATATCTTTATTTTTCTTTATAATAATACTAACTACTAAGCTAGCTATTTATTTAATATACTTAAAGTTAAAGACTTATCTTTATATTACTAAGTAATCTTCTTATAAAGGCTTTTAATATATAAAGTTACTTTAAGTAACATAGAAAAGTTAGTTAATTTAATAGCTAGTACTATTATCTTCTTAATAAAAAAGAAGAGAATCTAGAATATTAGTAAGTTCTAGCTATAAATTATAATAATAGCTTATCTTATAGTACCTTTATATTCTATAATATACTCTTTTATATTATAGATAAGATAGTATATTATTATATATAAAATTTCTATATACTTAAAGATAATTTATATATAGAAGATCTATTATTAACTATTAATAATAAATAATATATAAGTAGTATATAATAAATAGAATATTTACTATATTTAATAAAAATAACTTTAAAGTTATTAATATTAGCTTAAAGTAATATAATACTTTAATATAAAAAGTATTTATAAAAATATATTTATTACTAAAGAAAGGAAAATAAGTGTAATAACTAGTAGCTATTAAGGTAGCTTAGTATTAGTAGTAAGCTAATATAAGTATTATATTAACGCTACGCTAGTATAGATAAGTAGAATATATTATATTACCCTACCTTATCTTAATAAGCTTAAAGGGCGTNGATACTATATTATATATAGAATCTTTAACTTATTAATTTTAAAATTATAAGGAGTTAGATAAAAATATATCTTAGTATTTCTAATTTAATCCTAATATTTCCTAAATAATTTCTCTTTATATTTCTTTAAGAAAGAAGGCTTTAATATCTTTTAATATAAGCTTAAATTATTTATTTTATATATAAGGCGCTTCTTACTTATAATATTAATAATAAGTAGAAGGTAAGGAATAGATTTCTTTAATGTTTTATATATAGTTTTTATATAGATAGACTCTATATTATAGCTAGTATAATATAGGGTAAATTTATCTTTATTATACTTTAAAGTATTTCTTATAGATACTATTAATAATCCTTATCTAAGATTAGTAATTTTATATTTAAGTTCTTTAAATTATTTTTACTTTAATAACTTTATCTTTACTTTTTTAGTAAGCTATAAGTATTTATTAAGTATTAAGCTACTAACTTATCTTAACTTATTAATAATATTATTAATTATAGGACTTATTTACTCTTCTTAAATATTTAAGTTATTTTATATTATTAATCTACTTTATTTACTTTTTATTTATAGTTCTATAGCTTAATAGTTATTAGAATATAAACTACTTATAGTAGGTATACTAATTATAAATTAATATCTCTATTAAATAAAAGAATTAGAAATATTATAAAAATATATATATATTAATATAAAATTAAGTATATATTATAGATTATAAAATATAACTAATTTTTAAGGAGGGAGGAAAGGAATAGACTTTTATTCTAACTATATATTAGATAAGTAGATATTATATAAAGGCCTCTACCTAATAGTAATATATTTATATATAATAGGTATATAAGTTATGTAATACTTAGCACCTTCACCTTATTATATAATATATATAAAAATAATTTATTATTAAGGTTATACTCTTTCTTATCCTTCTTTTTCTTTTTTTCCTTTTTTTTTCTATTCTTTATTATCTTTTTCCTTTACCTCCTTATCTCCTCTACCTTCTTTAAGATAAAGTTCTTAAGAATCTAATTATATTAGTATTAGATTATATATAGTATATATATAATATAATAATATATTTAAAGACTTTCTCTCTTTTTTATCTTCTTTTTCTTTTTCTTTTTTTTTCTCTCTTTTTTCTTTTTTTCTTCCTTTTTTTCTTTCTTCTTCTACTCCCTTTATAAAGAGTTAGTAGCGAGTATAGTATAAGTATATAAATAAATAAAAAAATTATAAATAGATATTATAGATAAAAAGTATAAAGATAATTTAGCTTACCTCTTATAATAAGTTAATATAATAATATAGAAAGGAAATACTATTTATTAATATCTTTATTTTTCTTTATAATAATACTAACTACTAAGCTAGCTATTTATTTAATATACTTAAAGTTAAAGACTTATCTTTATATTACTAAGTAATCTTCTTATAAAGGCTTTTAATATATAAAGTTACTTTAAGTAACATAGAAAAGTTAGTTAATTTAATAGCTAGTACTATTATCTTCTTAATAAAAAAGAAGAGAATCTAGAATATTAGTAAGTTCTAGCTATAAATTATAATAATAGCTTATCTTATAGTACCTTTATATTCTATAATATACTCTTTTATATTATAGATAAGATAGTATATTATTATATATAAAATTTCTATATACTTAAAGATAATTTATATATAGAAGATCTATTATTAACTATTAATAATAAATAATATATAAGTAGTATATAATAAATAGAATATTTACTATATTTAATAAAAATAACTTTAAAGTTATTAATATTAGCTTAAAGTAATATAATACTTTAATATAAAAAGTATTTATAAAAATATATTTATTACTAAAGAAAGGAAAATAAGTGTAATAACTAGTAGCTATTAAGGTAGCTTAGTATTAGTAGTAAGCTAATATAAGTATTATATTAACGCTACGCTAGTATAGATAAGTAGAATATATTATATTACCCTACCTTATCTTAATAAGCTTAAAGGGCGTATGCCTTATAATAGTAGGATCCTTAGTAATTAGTTCTCTAATATAAACTAATACCTACTACTACTATTTTATATCTTTAAGTAATTCTTAGTAATTCTATTATATAATACTAGTAGAGTATAATAGGCCTATATTATAAAGATAAAGTTCTATTATCTATTAAATATAATAATAGAGAATGTATTTATATAGACTCTACTTCTAATAGAGAATATTTTATAGAGGAGATAAATCTAAATAATATAAAATAGTAAAATAATAGCTAAACTATTTAATAGTATATATATATAGTCTTTATTACTTTATTCTATAATATTATTATTATTAAACTTATTATTTAAGTTTTTAAGCTTATTACTACTAAACCTATCTTTTATATAATAAATCTTAGACTTTTAAAAAAGATTACTTAAGTCTCTTATCCCTTTCTAAGCTTTAATAATAAAATCTAAAAATTTATTAAATCTTCTTCCTTTTATATATATATTTAATAAGTCTATATTTCTATATATCTAAGCTTTAAGAATTATAAATAATATTTTAATAAAATTTAAGTTAAGTAAATATAGAGGTAAGTATTTAAACAAGATTCTAACCTTATTATATATATTCTTTAGCTCTTTATTATAATATATTTTAATATTATTTATTATAAATATTAAGTAAAGGCTACTAGCAATAAAGAGAGTATAATAAGAAAGGACTTAGAAATAAATAAAATTATTAAATAAGATAGTAGTAATAGAACCCTAAAATATTATCTAATTAAAATAACTATTAATAATAAAAATAAGTAAAATACTTTATCTTAATAATTATTTAAGTATCTTTATTATTAATAGTATTATATTTTAAGATATTTACCTATACTTTTTATTTACTAAGATAGTTAATTTACTATTAATAATTTATATAAGATCTCTTACTTATATACTTATAAGTAATGCTCTTATTTAAGAAGATAAGCTAATTTATTTATTAGTAAAGAAGCTTTATATTAAACTATTTATTTCTAAGATTCTAATTCTTTTATTAAGCTATCTTATAGCTAGTCTTATAACTTTAATCTAAATAATAAAGAGCTTATTAAATAGTAATTTTATTAATATCTAACTTTTATTTATTTTATAAGAAGAATTTTATCTTATTAAGATAAGCTATTAACTATTATTTTAAATAAAGTAGAATCTATTACTTATAGAAGTTATTTATAAGCTAAGGCTTCTTATTAAAGTTCTCTTTTATAATAAAGATAATACTATTATCTAGCTAAGTATACTTTATCCTTTATAATATATAGGAACTAATATAGTAAGGGCTAGTAAGGATAGTATTATTATTATAGCCTAGCTTAAATTTATATTAGATAAAGGCTTAAATAAGTTCTAGAACTAAAGAAAATATAATAAAAGATTAAAATAATAAGAATAAATAAATATAAGCTATTTATAGCTTTATTTATTATAATAATAACCTACTACTATATTTATTACAAGCAATTTTTTAATATATAGTTAGGATTTTTTTATAAGGGTACTTACTAGTACCTATAGCTAATAGAATTAAAAACTACTATATTTATAATTAATTCTCTTACTTAAAGCTAGTATTTTTAATAAGTTATGTTACAAGCTAGCCTACAAAGGATAAGTAAGTAGGGATAGGAGGAACGTAGACAGCAGGTACTCCTAGGCATACTTAGGGTTAGAAGGATTAGAGACCGATCCTATCCATCCTTAGGGTTAGAAGGGTTAGGGAACTAACCCTCCCTATCATGCTAGGGCTTAGCATAGTAGGAGTGAATATATAAGAGAGGGCTTCCTCCCTTATAGATAGGTTTCTTTCCTTATATTTAACTTATATAATAGAGAGGAGTTTATAGCTAAAAAATATTTTAACTACTTAATATTATATTACTTATACTTACTTTAGTTATAAACTATACTAGAGTTAAACCCTCTCTATTATAATTTAAGTAAGAATAAAAAAATTACTTATATAAACTTATTATAAATATATAAAAGAGAAAAGTCTAAATATAATAGAATAAAAAGTCTTTAATAAAGTATTACTTTTATATAAAGATTTATATTATTTAATTATATTTATAATAGTTTAAGTTACTTTAATATAATTTATATTACTATATTTAATAACTACCTTACTTTATATTAAGATTTATAATTTATGTAATTGAAATATATAGGATAATTAATATTATTATTACTTTATTTATTAATATAATTAAAGAAATAATATTAGCTATATTATTCTTCTCTTAAGATTCTTTATAAATTTAGTTTTATTTAATTAAATTAAAAAATAGTAATTATCTATTAAAATATTATAAAAAATACTTTTTAAAGTATATAAAATTTAGTAAATAGAAGAATTTCTTTTAATTATTATAATATTATTATAAATATTAAATTATTAAATATTATAAGACTTTATTAATATTAATAATATATGTTATATTTATTATATTAAAATTTATTTTCTTAAAAAAGTTAGATATTTATTTATAAAAGATAAATAAAATATCTTTATACTTTTTTATAGATTTATATATAAAATAATAGTAACATTTTAAAAATATTATTTTTAATTTTTATTTTAATTTTTATTAAAAATATTTAAAACTTTACTTAATTATTTATATAATATTATAAAGTATATAAGTATTAATACTATTATATAATTATTTATTATTATTAATAAACTTAAGCTAAACTTATTATATATTTAATATAAGTTTAAAAGCTATAAGATATATTAATTATAGAAAATATTATAGATTATTTTAAGAAATAATAACTTTAAAGTATTAATAATTATTTATTATAGTATATTATTTATAAAAATAAAGACTATCTTTAATAATTATTATTAAATTATTAATTATTATTAAATTTAAATATAAATTTAAAGCTATAAATTTTTTTTAATAGATAATTTTATTTATATATATTAATAATAAATAAGCTTTAAAAAAGGTCTTAAAAAATATTTATACTAAAAATTTTTTTAGAGTATAATTTAAAATAGTAAAAATAAATATTTTAAAAAAATAATTACTATTAAAGTATATTATATATTATTAAGGATTAAGTAAGTAAGCTTAATAATATAATACTTAATATAAATATATTAAAAGTTATAAAGGAATAACTAGTTAAGCTATTTTATAGTTATTTATATATATAAAAGCTAGGCTTAATATAATCTAGCTTTAATACTTATTTAATAGCCTAAAAACTATAATATATATAAATTACTTTAAAATTTTTATATAATTATAGTAATGTAGGCTATCTAAATAGAATTTCTTAGTAATATTAAACTTAATACATTTAGTTTCTATCTTAGTATAGCTTTATATAGGGCTACTAAGCTAAATATACACTAATGTCTAATATACCTTCTATTCCTTCTACTTAACTAAATACCTTATATAATACTATATATCCCGTAATAACCTTCTTATAATATAAAAAAAATAGATGCTATCCTAGCGTTTAGGGGGCTAAGGAGGCTAAGTAGAGAGGTCCTAGAGATTATAATAAGGCCCTAAAAGATATATTAGTACCCTTAAGGGTAGAGGTATTACCTTAAAGGGTAGATAAGGCCTTAAAGGGTAGTTAGGACCTAATAGAGGTCCTAAGACCTTTAAGGTCTTCTACGACAGAGAAGTTTTTATAGTTATTTATAAAGATATAATAAAAGTATTATAGGAGGTAAAGATACTATAGTAAATAAAATTATAATAGAGGGTAAAAGTATTATAAGAGGTAGTAATAATATAAATATAAGTATAAGTATATTTTTAGAAGCTATTATTACTATTTTATAAATAGTAATAAGCTTATTAGTATTATTAAGGTCTTTAATATTATATTAATTATTATATATAGGTCTATATCCTTTTTAATATATAAAATACTCTATAATATATCTATAACCTTTTCTTATAACTTATTTATTTAGAAGGTATTTTATTTCCTAAGACTTTATAGTCTTAGTATTACTTTTAATATATATAGAGTTAAGATTATCTAGTCTAGGTCTCTTATATAGATTTAAAGTAGAGTTTAATAAGAATTCTAGTTAAGTAACTATAAGTATTAAATAGATTTTCTAGTAATTTAGTATCTTTAGATAGTATATAAGACTACTAACTTTCTTAAGTACTTTAAATAAGCTAATATATTAATTAGTTAATTTTTTTATAATATTAAATGTTAATAAGATCTTATAGCCCTTATAAAGATATATTATAGTGAATTTACTAACTTTTAGAAATATTAGTTAATAATAATAGTTATAGTATTATTTATTATTTATTTAAGTAAATAAAATAATATTTCTAGCTATAATTTATATAGTAGTTTTATTTACTTCTATAATAAAAAGTAGTAAGTTTAATAGTTTATTTAATTAAAAACTATAGATAATAATATTTAGAGAGAGTAATATCTTAGTAGATATTAAATTATTTAGCTATACTTAAAGACGTAGGAGAATAGTTAGCTATATAAAAGACTTTTTAAGTTTATAAATATAATATTAGAGCGTAATTTTAGTAGTTTAATTAGTCCTTTTACTAGAACTATCTATTTAAGGATAGTATATAGTTAAATATAATAGATTAATACTAAATTTTTAAAATATAGATATCTAGAGATCTAATAGAAATTTTTAATCCCTATTAGAAATAATAGCCTTTAGAAGGCCCTAGTTAGTTATATCTAGATAGTTAATAAAATTAAAAGCTTATTAAACTATAAAATATATTAATTTCCCTAAAATAAATATTATTCTTCCTAAAAACTTATTAGTTACTAATAGAATAGTATTAAACTAATTTAGCTTTTTAGATATAAGTAATACTAGCATAAAATCTAGAGTTATAATATAAAATAGGATTAGAGGAGATAAAATAGGCTATAGTATACTATAAGGTCTATAATATCTTATTTATAGAATTAAATATTTAGGATAGTAGGTAATATATTCCCTTAAGGCTCTTATTAAGCTATAAATATACTAAGATTTAATAATTATCTTAAAATATCTTTAAAAACCTAGGTGCCTATCTCTATAGGCTAAAGCTAGTATATCTTTAATAATAAGCTAAGAAATATAGAGGCGTTATAAACTAATTAGTCTATTAATATAATAGATTAATTTATAATCTCTAACTAGAATAAGTATCTTAGATATATATTCTATAAGTACCTTAAACTTAGAAGTTTAATCTATAAATACTTTAGATATAGAGGTACTCTCTAAGTAAAGACTAAAGTATAAGTTAGTATTAATAGCTACTAATTTATCTCTATAAATAAAAAGAAGTATCATAGTATTATTATTATAGGAATTATTATTATTAATTAATTTAATAGTTTTATACTACTATAAGTTATCTTAATAGCCTTTAATTAGGTAATCTCTAAACTTAGGATTTATTTTTATTAAGGTTATAGTAAATAGAATATCTAGTTTAAAGTAATTATTTTATTTAGTTAAAATAGTATTATAATTTATACTAGGGAGGTGTAAAAGAGTATCTAGAATAATATATTTTTTATTTAATTTATACCTTATATCTAGATAGAACTATCTTAGGAATTAAGATACTCTAATAAGATAAATATTTATCTAAATAATAAAAGATATTAATATAATTAAAGACTATTTTATAATATTTAGAATAGTAGAATAGTCTATCTAAATAACTATTAAGTCTTGAAATAATTTAATTATATAATAAACTTTTTTTATTACCTAGATAAATCCTATAATTTTAAGCTCTATAGGCTAGTAATTCTATTTAGCTAATATAAGAAGTCTTAAGAGAAATAAGATTAATTTAATTATTAATTTTAGAGGCTACTTCTTATTAAGCTCTATACCTTTCTTAATATAAAAGATAATAGTATTAAAACTAAACCCTTTAAATATATCTAAATCAATCTATAATTTTTAATTAAGATTAAAATAGGTGAGTATTATAGGCTCTAATAAAGCTAATTATAAGGTATTAAAAGAAGCTTTCTCTAATAGCGTAGGTTCTAATAGCTTAATATAAGAAGTATAAATATAATAAGGATTCCCTTAATTAGAGATAAGCTTTAGTATTAAAGTTTTTAGATCTTATAAAGCTTAAGCCTTTTAAGCGTATATATAGATGTAGTTATATAAGTACCCTATAAGACTAAGGTAGTATTTTAAGTCTCTAATAATAATAGAGTACTTTAAAAAGCTAATAGCCTTTAATTTATCTAAAGTAGTTAATAACCTAAGAGAATTAACTTATTATCCTAATAGATTAATATCTAGATAGCCTAAAAAGGTCTTAGTAGAACTAATTAAAATATTAAAATCTATAAATAATTAAAATAGTTCCCTAAGATTATTAAGGTATTAATAAAATATATATATATCTAATATAATATTATCTATATAAGCTTAAATATATTTAATAGGCCTTAAAATTTTATTAATTTATTACTAGATATAGGCTATAGAATTTATATATTCTATAATTAAGACCTTAAATATTTTTTAGCTATAGTAAGTTATTATAGTAAGTATATATTAATTATCTAAATAAACACGCTACTAATAGAAAAAAGATAAGGCATTTAAGATAGTAATATATATATAATTTATAAAACTATTAATTATATTACTCTATAGTAGTACTAGGTAGGTATTAAGGATAATAAGGTTATTTAAACCTTTAATATCTATAACTATATAACTCTTTCTTCTACTATTTAAAAGACTTTTCTATATAATAAATATTAAGTAGCTAAAAAGTATTCCTTATTAAATCTAATTAAGCTAGCCTTAATAATATAGTTTATTAAATATTTTATTAACTACTTTTTTATCCTTAATATTAAGTAAGTAGATTTTTATCTTATTTAAAATCTTTAATTACTAATTATCTTATAAGGGTACCCTTATTTATTTATCTTTTAGGATCTTAATAAAATCTTAGTCTACCTATAAAGTTAAAAACTTATAGATAAGATTTAAAAGGGCTTAATATTCTTCTAAATTCCTATAAACTATAATACTATTTAAAAGTTATATTTTATAGCATCTAAAAGTTCTATTTAATAGAAATAAATTTAGATTTAAGGAATTTAGGTTAATTAAAGGTAGATTTAAGTTAATTAAAGATAGATTTAGACTAACTAAAGCTATAAAAGCTATAGCGCCTATAGTAGTAAGGCTAGCTACTTTCTTAATCTAGCTTATTATTTATTTAAGTAGTATTATAGCTATTTAAGTAGATAATTTAACTAAAAAGTAATTTTTAAATTCTATCTTAATAACTATACTAAGGCAGAAATACTTAGGAATTTAGATAAGATATTCTAATTTATTTCTAGCTAGGACACCTATTATTTTATAGTTAATAATATATATAAATAGATAAAGGTTAGTAGCCTTAGTAAGTTTAAAGAGGAAATCTCTATTATTTAAAAGAGACTTTAAAGAGACTAAAATAATTAACTTACTTTAAAGAGGGATAATAGTAGCTAGCTTTATATAGATATTTCTTTTTATAAACTAGCTATATTATTATACTTTAATAAGTACTTTAATCTTATAGCTCTTAATAATTACTTTATACTTGTTATGGACTCAGCGCTCTAGACATGCGCCTAGACATAGACTAGTCCTTATTAGGCCTAGCTCCCATCTACTGTATATAGTAGCTATAGGCAGCTTAGATAAGTTTCCTTCTTTATAGCTATAATACTATTTCACTATTAACATTGCCTTATTTAGGATGTTAATCCATGACACATTATAGCTATCTTTACTAAGTAGGAGAGCCCTACTCATAATTAGAAAAAAATTCCTATAAAAAGTTAAAAAATTTTTTTTTCAACACATTAATAAATTAATATATTCATTATCAACTATAATGTCCTAATAGGGAGTAGAGAGAGTTAAATCTATATTTAATAATAATAAATTTAAGCGCGATGTAAATAACCTCTATAATAGGAGGTCTAGCGTAGATTTATCTAGTCTATGTATATAGATACTAGGTTTAATATGTCTAGAGATTAGTAGCCTTAGGCTATTAAGAGGTGGAGTAGGACTCTATAGAATATAATCTTAGATAATTATCTAGGATAATAACTATATATTAAGCGATTATGACTTAAATAATAAAATGATTTATAAGAGCTTAGAGAAGATAACCTATAGGAAGAAGAAACTATAATATATAGCCCTAGGAGCGAACCTAACTAAGGGAGTAGAAATCTTAAAGGTAAAAAGGAAGTCTAAGTAGAAGCCTTAATTCTTATTAAGAGCTAGAGAAGGGAATAAGATTTGTGTCTATAATATATTAATATATAATATAGTTATTGTGCTTACCTATAATAATAATACTTTTACTAATTCTATTAAGGAGTAGCTAGCGATGTAGATTAATAGTATTAAGGGAAGCTTAATTAAAATTTTATACCTATACTTAGAGGTGAGATGCGTTAAGGACTAATAGAGTAGTATATAAGTAGAGCTAGAGATAACCTTAGCTAAGAATACTATACTTAATAAAGACTTTTAGAGAGCTAATATAGAGGTAGACTACCTAAGATACAGGAGGAATACGTACTAAGCGGAGAATGTTATATTAGAAAATAAGTTATTAACCTTAAAGGACTAGGTGTAGATATTAAGTTAGGAACACAACTAAATAATATATAATGATTATAATTCCAATAATGGTCGCCCTGTGCGACAGAACTGAATCCTTAGAATGTTAAGGATCCTAGCAGTACTAGGGGCTGAGGCATTATTTATTAGATATATGATAAAGACGCGAGATACTCTAATCTTTAGTAGGGACAGTAATAGGGATATCTATGACGTGTAGAAGATATCTATATTATTAAAAGTTAGAAATAATTAGTTATACTTTATAGATGAATGGCGTGTTATTAATTATATTAGAGAATTAGTTTCTAGTACTACCTTTAATATTATTAAGACCTATTATAATATTAATAGTACCTACCTATATTAGAACTATAGGGAGGTCCTTAGTGATTTAGATAATATCTTTATAATTTATAACCTTATTAGCCGCACCTACGCGAGGGTGAATAGCTAGGAGATAAGGATAGGAGAAAAGGAATTATTTAAGGAGTATTATAGGTATTTCTTAAGTTATATTAGTCCTCTCTACTTAGATAATAGACATAAGATTAAGTTACTAAAACTTAATTTTACTAGGAGATTAAATCTATGTATATTAGGCCTAGCTAGATCTATAAATATAAGCTTTAATAAATTCTATAATAACTTAAAAGCTACTAACCTAGACTTATACCTAGTTAATAAGAGATATACTAGGCCCGCGAAGCCCCTACCTTATATAAGCAGAATTAATTATATAATAGGTATGGCAGGCATACTACTATCTTAGTTAAGGAATTAGAGAAGGGATGATATAATACTAATAATAAAAGAGATAACTAAGGTTACTATAAGAAAGTAAGAGGGCCCGTCCTTACTACTATATATTATATTATAGGTATATAAGGAAGGCTATTACTTTAAGTATTTAGCTACTACTTATAGATTAAATAACCCAAACACCTTATATAGGGACTCCCTCTTCCTTATACTAAAAGAGATGGCAGCTTAGCTATCTATAATTAATATTAAATAGAATAGTATTAAAGATAAAGTTATAGATAATAGCCACCTTAAAGATAATAATAATAAGCTGGAAAATAAGTGATCTTTAGAGAAGTTATATCTAGAAATAACTATATATATAGTAGGATTAAAGAGCTAGAGA